>UXGD01000268.1:0-71434 GCA_900474315.1 Torymus auratus | reverse complement strand
GACTATGACGCGAGGACGACGGACGGTCGAGAAAAGAAATCGGAAAGAGAGAAAGACTGGAGGAGGGGGCGGCATCGGTGAGGTAGTCAAAAGAGGGGGATCGACTAAACGAACGCGCGGCGTGATCCGCACTTACGCATCGCGGCGTTACATACGTGTGTACGACCTTTCGGATATTCCAGAGTGAGACGAATAGATGCGAATAAGACAGTGCGGGCGAGCGATGCACGAAACTCTCGAGCGGCGGGAAAATTTGCTGAAATAAAACTGGTTGCGGCTGCCGCTCCGGCACTCGTGTGTTGGCTTCCTCTCCGGTAACCGCGACCACTACTCTTTCTCTCTCCTATAAATACATACATATTACATCGACAAGTGCGTGTGTGTGAATAGAAATACAAAAAGGAGCGTTCTGTATAGTGTCTTGGAGCATGCCGCTCGATTGAGACTCGCAACATACCATCTCCTCCTCCTTCTCCTTCTCTTCTCCTACCGGTCGCGCTCGCGCTCGCGCGCTGTGTCTGAATTCGTCGTGTGTGTCTCAGCCGCGGCGGCGAGAGAGCGCGCTATCTCTGCGCGATTGTACTATATATATACACGCGCGCCGGCGAGCATCTACCTTTTTTTTGCGCGCTCTTTTCCAAGGCAGAGCAGGCACGTCATTTTATTGTGCGTCTGTGCCGATATACACGCGCGGCACTCGCCGATCGATATACACAGTGCTCGAGAGAGGGAAAAAGACAGACAAGACATGCAGGCCAGCCGCGTTATCGGACTGGCGCTCGCGCTGCTAGCGCTTGACCATCACTATGCGTCCGCACGTGAGTATACGTATATATGTACACAAATGTATAGACGTATATAGATTTAGGTTTGTTCGGTGTGTCTATACCGGCGTTAATGAATGTTTGCTTGCTTGCGCTGACTGTTTCTGTTAGGCGCCGTATTATCGGCCTTGGTGCCGATGTTATATATCTACTCTTTCCCAGCATTATGTGCGTATATGAGCATGATGTTCACACGAAAATTCCCCGCGAGATCGGCAAGTGTAGTCGGTGGATAGAGAGGGAGAGAGAGATCGGTATAGATACACAGGGTATACACAACGCGTGTGTTGTTCTTGTGTGGTTCGCTGTTGGCAATCGTATATAAGTTTTTTTTTCTCGTTTCGTTGCCTGTGTATATATACGCAGAGAGAGAATGCAGGAACTTCGAGACCGCGAAATACCGCCCGGGGCTCGCTGTAATTTACGAATGAGGAACGGATATTTGCTTCTTGTTTTGCGGCTCGGGCTTCCGGCATGAGGTATTGGAGCAACCGCGCTAAGTGATTATAATGTTACAGAATTTGTATATTGGCGCGCACGCGCGCTTTTATGAATCTATAATGTTGGTCTTTTTCCGGGATGAGGTGTTTCGCCGGATTTTAATGCCGGAGAGAAGTGTTTTTTTGTTCGGGATTACGTGGCCGCGGGAATTTGAATTCAGACGAGGACAGAAAGATTTTTTTCTGATTCGACGCCTTGTGGTTTGCATTTTATGATGGGAAGTGTACATGTCATTATTTTAAAAATAAGTTGTGGGACCGGCTGTTAGTCATAATGCAATCATTTCGTACGATGCGTTGGCTAGTCGAAAATTTTATTTTCAAAAATTAAGGATTGGTAATTGCTTAAGAAAATCTATTTTATCACTTTACTTGGACTGCCTGATGAAATAATTTATGTTAAAATTTCATACCAACAGTTGATGTGAATATGTGGTTTTCAAAAATCTATGGTTGTTGGTATAAACACTGAAATATCTTTATACGCCAAATGTGTTAAAATTCCTTTCTTTGGTATTTTAGAATTTGTATATCCAGACGACAATGCCTGTACGACGCCTGACAATAAACAGGGGACATGCATCAACTTGAAGTCGTGCGCTGTTTTGCTCGAACTATTGACGACGAAACCGTTACCGGACTCGGCCCTTAACTTCTTGCAGAGATCGCAGTGCGGCTTCGAGGGAAATGACCCGAAAGTTTGCTGTGAAAGTTCGGTGAGTCAGGTTAATAATGATTTTCTTTTAATGCACGGTCAACGGGGCTATATGTGAATGCATCAAGTGAAATAGGGCTTGGATGGACGAGTGATATACATATATATATTCTATAAAAACTTACCTCTAAGTCGGTCGCAAAAATAATGCCTGTGCAAAGTTTCCTAAATTAGAAAATCGAGAAAAATGACAAAAAAATTGTCAAAATTTCAGGAATTGCGATAATTTGCTTACTTTTTGTGATTTTTCGCGATTTCTGACTACATTTCTTCCATTTTCCCATATTAAATTTCCATAAAAAAAAAATTATGTGCGGATAAAACTGTGACAAAAGACTGTTTTCCTGCGTTCCAAAGTTTTTTCGTCTATTGTATAACCTACAGAATAGGAAAAAAAATATTGCAGGTGTGCCTCAAATATTTTTTTTTTTCTTTATTCGTCGTTTTTATGACTGAGTTAGGAGAAACTTTTTGTAGAATTTCCCATATATGGAACTTCTTTGTAGACGTTGCAATTTTGATGACATAAAAGTTCTTGAAAAATTTTTATCTAGAAAAAGTTTGAAATCGGGTATGAATGCGAGAAAATACAGAATTTGTAAAAACAAGTTATAATAGATAGATCACGATATATCGATAAAATCGTAGCAACAAGTGTTCAAATAAAATTTTTTTATACTAGAAAAAATTCTAGAACATTCGCAAATTAAAACAAAGCTTCCTCTAGGAGGAAGCAAAAAGAAATGACGACCTAACATTTCATAAAATATAACAACGCTAAAGTCACGATTTATTATCATAAAAAAAATTACGACTCTTCGGAAACTTCCGAGAACGACAATTTTTACTATTTAAGCTTAACGAAGATTGATAAAATCAACATCTAATTTCTTTTTAATTACGAATTTCTCAGCGCCCAACCCCGACGACGCAGCGCCCGCCCGTCGACGATTCACAGCCTCCGGATGTGACAAACCACCCAAACCTGCGTCTTATCGACCACAACCGATGCGGCCCTATCAGTCCTGATAGAATCATGGGCGGCAATGTCACAGCCGTGAACGAGTTCCCCTGGATGGCTCTGATCGCTTACAATACCGGCCGCCCAAATCCCGAGTTCCGCTGCGGTGGCTCGGTCATCAACAAACGCTACATCCTGACTGCCGCCCACTGCGTCACCAATCTGCCGTCGAGTGAGTGCCGTTTCAAGGGGGGAGGGTGAGGAACGAGGAGAGGTGGTTCTGCAGGTGGAAAAGTGAATTGGCGGATCGGGCACAAATATTTAAACAGTCTGGCATGGGGCACATGATCGTAGAGTCACGGATTTATCGAGTAAATACACACGTCGTATATGGAATGTATTTGGATAAGGTGTATAGGATTGGGTAATGAGTTGCGATACGGGTTTAGACAATGTTAGTTTTCAATAGTTTCGTATTAGATGTGTATTTAGAGTATTATGTAAGACAATCGTTTTTCTCGGTTAATCACCCGCGATAGATGTTTTATGCGGGTGAGCTGTTTTTTCTACGATTAATTCAGCGATTTCTGCAAACCTATGTAGGCTTAATCTTTCGTGCAAATTCATCGTGCAATATTACTGGAAATAGAAATATGCTTGATATAGAAAGTTAAGTCGAAATAACTAAAATATTATTTCAATTAGACTTTCTGAAAGTAATATATTGTAACTTTTTATTTGATTTTAATAGGGAACTGTGCTCTAAAAGTAAGCTACTTCAAGTGCTACTTTTAGTATGCATAGGTGAATGTTTCTTTGGAATGATTTTAAACGACTTTATTGTTTCTTCGAGATTAATGATATTTTTTATTGAAGGACGCTGAAGATCGAACGAAGTAAAAACATTTAAGTCGGTTAATCGAGCGAAAGCCTTTTATTATCGGTTAAATAAGTGATGCAACAGAGTCAATTTTCATTATCTCTTACGGAGAGTACGTGATCTTATTGAATGGAGTCAACTGTTAAATGACGATGTCAATACGCAAAACTTTCCTAACGAACTCGATTGTTATGTGTTGTTTCTCATAACTCTTTATTTATCCTTCATTTGCACGGTGTCGCAACCGCAGTAGCTTTTTTTCTCCCACAGAATAATACAGATAATAGTTATTTAATTCCACTGACGAAAGTTACAGCATTGTTTGCCAATTCAACCATGACATTCTTACAAAAACTCTTACAAGTACAAACAACACTTGCATCTCCAAACAAAAAAAGGACATTCTGACATTTTTCAAAAATTTTCAGACTTACGACTGTCGGGCGTCCGCGTTGGTGAGCATGACATCACTACTGAGCGCGACTGCGACAACCCTGGCACTTCCAATGAAGTTTGTGCCGAGCGCTACCAGGACTTCACCATCGAGCAGGTGACCTACCATCCGCAGTACTCGCCGGTGAGGATGCACGACGATATCGCTATTATCAGGCTGAACCGTGACATCGACTTCCGACCTAAAAACGCCAAGCCTATCTGTCTGCCGATCGGAACAGCCGCCAGAATCAACGCGAAAAGGGTATGTATATAGGCGTCGTTGGAGTGCGTAGATGATTTCGAATAGATGATGAGAGGTTGAGAGTTTTTGTGTGGTTGGATATTACATAGTTAAAAAAAAGTGGAAATTTTTAGTAGTTTTTCAGAATTTCTGATAAGGGGGATTTCCGCGAAAGATATTGAACTAATATATTGACTGATTTGCACACTGAAACATTGTGAGCGTGTCGTGTAAAGATTGTTTTTTTTGCGTTAGAATTAACATGATAAATCGATTTACTTACAGTGAGTGAAATCTGATTAAAGTATCGATTAAGGAAGCATATATCGTTTTACAAAACTTCAAGATCATTTTGAATTTACATCCTCATTATGTATTCAAACAGATATACATTGCAGAAAAAGGATTTTTTGAAATTTCTAACATAAGGTGGTTTTAAAGATTACTGTCGATCTAGCTGCACTCATATAATTCAATAAATCCAAATTACGGTTGCAGTAATAATTCATGTTTTACCAACATTAAAGTATATTGTGAGAAGTTTTTACCGTAATGCAGCACTACTAGTATATCCTATAAATTGATGTGTTTATTTTTTTTTTTTTTTTTAATTAATTACAAAACAAAATTAGAAATGACGATAAGTAAACATTGAATAAGTTCTGCGCAAAACACTTGTCTTCCACTAAAGACGAAGCGTATATATTCTTCTTTATCTATAACGTTGCAAAAGCTTATTTGACACGTTATGCGCTATTTATAAAAGATTTATCACATTTTTTCGCGGGCACAAAAAATTCCAGTTTTCCTCAACGGCCTATTTTTAGAAATCTCGATATACATATATCGCGATCTATCGACATTTTTATTACTTTTCGTTAAAAGCGCCATTACAATCATCACTCCGCCGCATTTATACACAATAAACTGCGCCGACAAAAAACAAAATCTATGTCAGCTATATAACGCACACTTCATCCGCTTGATATTTCAACGACACATATATTATATATTACAAACACGCTCCAATTATCTATCTATTAAAAATCGATCAATCGCGAAACCTCTCATCGCCGAGTTCAACAAACTCCCAAAAAACAAATATCTAACTTTTTTCTTCTTCCTTAACAGCTAACCGTGACCGGCTGGGGCGTATACGAGGCCCGCGTCTCGAGCCCGGTGATGCTGAAGGTCCACCTTCCGCGATTCGACCAGGCCGAGTGCAAGCGCGTGTACCAGCGTCAAACGGAGATCTGGCACAAGCAGATGTGCATGGGCGGCGAGCAAGGCCGCGACTCGTGCCAGGGTGACTCGGGCGGTCCACTCCAGTCCACCACTGTGTACAACAACCAGGGCCGTTATGTGCAATACGGTATCGTTAGCTTCGGCACGCGGATCTGCGGTACCGAGGGTTTCCCCGGCGTCTACACGCGCGTTGACTACTACCTCGACTGGATACTCAACAACTTGAGAGACTGATCTGATCATGATGACGACGACGACGATTATGATGATGATTTGAGAGTGTATAATATTGATTCTCCTTTGTTTCACGTGTGCAATATACTTTCGTGTGATATGTTATTGTAATTAGCATTATTATTAATATTATTATTGTTATATATAACGAGGAGTATGAGTAATACTTGTGAATAAAAAGACTTGACTATATTTTTCAATAGATGACGCGCACGCGCGCGGAGTTGGCATTTTATTGAGAGAAAGAGAGTGGTTTTCCCGCGATTGCGTGAGAGCTGTATATCGAGATTCAAATGTGTGAGTCGGGAGATGAAGTAGCGTATAGTATAGATGATAGCCCGAGGACGGATGCCGGCCTGTCTCTTTTTTTGATCCCGCGGCTGCGCAGGCTTGTTCTCGATTGATGATGGATGTAATATCTTTTCTGCGTAGAGTGGTACGAAAAGAGTAGTGGTAGTGGCAGTGGTGTATGTGATACACACACATCTAGAATATTTTGGACTTTTTAGTCGTTGCCAAAGAAACTTTTCGCTCGAAGCAGTTCATGAATTATAGGCGCCATTGTAACGATGTAAATGAATAGATGCGGAGATAGTATACGGAAGAAGGATACTGCTTAGATTGTATGTGTAGATATAGCATTTTGGAATTTAATCAGTTATTGTATCGCGCGTACGTCGATAATTGGAGAACAAAAATATTTTTGTTGGACCTTTTTTTAGTTCTTCAGTCTAAATTACCTTTGCATGGCCCGATGTTTACGAATTTTCAATTAGAATTGTAGGTATCGAGCCAATTTAGATTCAATTCCTCGTGACGTTTCAGATTATCTCAGGTATTAATATTCATTCGGAAGGTTACATCCTTTAGGCGGATACCAACTGTAGTCAGTGACGTCTGCGGTTTTGATTCTTTCTTTTTTCAAAGTTTTGGATCCTTCTGAAAGTCATTGTCCCTAGCCATAATTAATCATGTCATCGGCCTATTGTAATATGGTTATATATACAGCTGGCTAACATAGAAAATACATTGTATCTAATTTAGCGTACGTCTGCTTGAAAGACAATTAAAAGTATAGTATAAACACACAAGCTATACTAAAAAGAGGAAAAAAGAAAATTATGATATTTAAATGAAAAACAATATTTTTAAACTGCGTGTATTGTATATTTAATAATTATTTCTTATTTCTTACATAATGGTTATGTACAGTGTTTGATATTGCGAAAATGATATTTCCATATAAATCTAAAAAATATTGCACTTGATGATTTGAACAATACTGCCGTAGAAATATTTATCGCATTAATATACACAGTGTATATACGTCCGTTTATCACATATTAGATATTTTATGTTTCAACTATTTAATAATAAATATTGCACTAAAGATTGAAATAAGTTAAACAATAAATCTCAAAAAGTATGCAAACAATGACAATAACATTATAATAACATAGTTACAACTACAATAAAATCTAAAATCAAGCAACAAAACTTTATAAAACAACAAAACAATCAACACAACACATTTTTACGATCGCAGAGAAAAATTTATTTGTAAATTTTACTTTTTTATAAGAAGAAAATTTATTATTTTTATAGTGGCGCTAGGACACACTCAACATGTAAGATTTTTTCTTTTCAAATAGTAATTTTTATTATTTTTGTAGCAAATTTTACTATTTGAAATTGTAATTTTTCTGACTGCTGAAACGAAATATTGCAGTATCAGTCTATTGTCTGCAAAAATAATAAAAATGATTATTTAAAAAGTAAAATTTGCTACGTAAATCTTAAAAATTACTATTTAAAAAGTAAAAATTCCACATGGTGAGTGTGTCGCTGCGCTATTATAAAAATAATAAATTTTCTTTTAAAAAAGATAAAGTTTACAAAACATTTTTTCTCCGTGATGATATTTTAAATAATTATTATGCAACTAACAAATCTCCTGCCAATCTTTGGATTGATATACCTATAGGCCATTCATTTGACCTTAAAGTTATGAAATAAACTGTAATTTCTTTGATTTCTATTGAAAATCATGACTTTTCGTTACTTTACGAACAATTGTATCTATATAAGCAGTGTAAGAACGTAAGAGCTTTTCCTTTCCTATAATAACGAGACTCTTAAAAAACGTATGACGTCGGATTTCTCGGTAAACCAGTCCCCAACATTCTACAACTTTTACATGTAGGAAAAGCGAACGCAAGAACTTTTACCGCGATTTCGTTACGAACATTTTCCCTAAAAAGAAAGTCAAAGCATTGTCTGAAATTATTTAATCCTTCTCGATCTCTTCATGTTCATCATCGAGGGCGCGTTTCTCACGTTCCTGGCGAACCTGGCTGGTCGCCGAGTCCATCGAGAACGTCTCCTCGTACTCCTCTCTCACGTCTTCGATAAGTTCTGCGGTCTCGTTAATCGACACCTTCAGCGGTCCCCGATCCGTCTTCTTCTTCTCCGGCATGAAGGATTTAGGGCTCGTGCATCGCAATAATTTGTGCGAATGGCCCGACGAGTGGCTCGAAGTTCCTATGGTTCCCGAGGAGCTAGTGAGCGAGCCCGAATTTGGCCTACTACTGCTACCGATACTGACGTAGGAATCGGCGCTGCTCGAACTCTGTCGCGGCTTCTTCTTTTTCTTCTTCTTCTTGCCGGTACTGCTAATGTTGGCGCTGCTGATGTTGCCGCTACTGCTGCAATGATGGGTAGGGATTTTGGGGGGATTGAGCTTGGGACAGAGTCGCAGGGAGTCCTGGAAACTCTGCAACATCATCTCATCATCCTCAAGACCGACCGTCAGTTGGTGGTTCGGTGGTAGTGGTAGTGGTTTCGTGAGATGAAAGAGAAAACGAAATACTCTAGCTAGAGATGATTCAACGAAGCTGTTGGTACTTATAGTGAATAGTGCAAAACTATATGCATATAGTTAGTTAATGGTGCTATATGATAATTGTTTTTAAAGTGAATTGAGTTGTCATTGCTATTGTGTAGATTTGTCGGTTTACTTTCGGAAAGCAATTTGTATATGATCATTGGTTTTAACGTTGAATTTGGGGAACTAATCTTTTAATTGAACCAGCCGGGGTTTGAATAAATTTTAATCTGATTGATTTAAATTAAAGGGAAACAAATTTTATCAGCATACCATTGAAAGTGAAATGATCTCCTACAAATGAAGAAATTAACGTACGGTATTGATCAAATAAAATCCACAAATAAATACAATACCGTATAGCTAAATAATCAATATTAATACAAGTATAAATAATATTCTTCCATTTACTTTTTACTTTATGCAGTAAATAATTGATAATAATAATACTGTTACTATGAAATCTACAGATCTTTAAGAGCTCTATTTATGTAAAATGATTGTCGCAACAAGGCATAAAAAACGAGTTAATAAACACTGAGATTCGGTGGATGAAACTAAGTCCTCATTGCGACCAACAATACAATTACAAACACTATAATTTATGTACCCTATATAGTGCGGCGTTTTACAAGGGTATATAGGTGCGCGGGTGAAAAAAAAGGAACCTGTCTTTTTTTCTCTATTTACCTGGGAGTAACGCTCGAAGAGCGTCGGTATCTGCGTGACGCGGTCGAGCATCATTTCCATTTGGCAGCGATGACGCTCGGCTTGCTCTCGCGCTTCGTCCCGGCGCAGCGACGCGCGAAAGTCCAAGTCCCTCTCGTGCTCATGCCTTATTTATGAATAATAAATATATGTACAAACATAGGTACACGTGTAATGTAATGTAACAAAATATACACAAACAAAATCAACGCGCACATGTGAATTGGTGAATTTACGTGACGCCTCGCGCATTTACATCTGTGTCGTTGAATTATTTAGCATGCAAAACTTCCCCGCTAGCCCCTTTTCTGCTTTTCATTTCTCTCTCGTTCTCGTTTTTTCTTTTTCGGGGCGTATTTATTTATATATAGATATGGGTCATTACGAGGCGCGAGGCCCCGTGACGATTGGGCCCCGAGGGTTTGGCTTGTGGCGCGTCAGCCCCGTGGTCTAAAATTAGGATGCGATTGATTATGCTATGAGGGGAGTGCACGCGGGAACTCCCTCAAGGTCTTTTTTTAAGTATACCCGGTGATGGTTTGTTTGATGTTATGGGTTGATTCTTGTTGATCGATTATTTCTATATGTTTGTGAAGATTTTCGATATTATTTTAAGTAAAATGTGAATTAGATTCGTATCGTCTGAAATAGTTGTTTTTTACTATATAATAAAAAGCCCAATTACTCTATATTTGAAAAAAACAGTGTTTCATAATTTTCAAATATTGTATAATTTATGGAATTAGCACGTCTATTAATAAACAAGCTCTGAATTGATATTCGCAGTTAATTAGTAGCCAATTTATTAGCGGATAGTATACTCGATGCGGGTTGTAAAAGGAAATACTCAATATATAGAAGAAAAAAGTTCACGTGCATGAGTAGATAATATTTTTTTTAAGAATATACATCAATGGAGACTAGATTAAAGAATTTTAAATAACGTATACTACGCAATATTTACGCGAAAGTAGAAATGAGACTTATGAGACCGATAAAGTATGACATAGCGAGTTCAGCATGAATCGGTATAGTGAAATAAAAAAAGTCTTTATTTTATTAAAGATATACAGCTACGAAAATTATTCATAATATTTGCAATGAACTTGGCAACAAAAAGGAAAATGTTCAAACTGACATTTTTCGTAAATAATGGCACGATATTGCTACATAAAAGCTCTACTACACTCGTGAAATTTTTATACGAGAATGATCGAACGATCTGCGTGCTTTTTTCTCATCCACACTTACTAGCTCACTACTTCAAGATTGCGACCCAATCGAGCGATAATGATGATCCTTATTGCAAACGCTTCTTCACAACCGTTCTTTACTATTACTATGTAAACTTGACCATCACGAGCAATAAGAAGAATGTACAAACCTCGCGGCGGACCGCAGAGCTCTCCACGCTGGCTTCCGGCCGATGAGAGCCTTGCGCAGCCTCAGCATCTGCTCGTATCTCTTCTCCTCAAGTCGCTGCTGCACCTCGCGTTCCATTTTCTCTCTGAAAATCATTTTATTCCTTCCAATCTCTTCCGCTCTATCTCTATTCTCGCATAATACACGCTTCGGTTCACAGCTGGACGCGCGCTCATCCGTGTCGTCGTCGCGTTCGATCATCGCTACGGTTGTACTTTTGCGCGAAATGGCAGAAAAACAACAACAACAAAACAACCCGCGCGTTATCGTACTTATACCGGCTGTCGCGCGGGACCGGAATTCATATACGTCTACCTCTCTCCTCGCGTATTAATTGTAGGCATGCAAATTGGGCGCGTCATAATTGATACATCGATGCACATCGTGGAAATTAGAGGAATGCTAATGATAATATTTGCGCGACAGCAGCGCATGAGGCTTCGCGGAATCGCGATTGACGGACACGATGAAAAACGATGAAGGCTAACGAGCTAGCGAGCGTGCATGTATATCCTTGCGCTGTAGTGGTGTATGTAGCGAGGAGAGTTTTTCGCTGATTATGAGGACGCGGCGATAAAGAAAAAGCGGAAGGGAAAATCGAGGTTTTGCGCTTTTTGTCGTGTACCGTGTTTACAGTTCGAGAGTTTTTGTATGTATTGTTGAGATTTTATTAGTATGGATGATTTAATACTTATTGGAAAAATTAAAATGTGAAGGTTTCATCTTCCACGAATATTAAATTCTATAACGATTCCTTCTATTCAGAAATACTCTGAAACCATTTGTTTCATATTGCTAAATTCATTGGAAACCCATAATTGATCACTTTACAAACGGCAAAGCATACTTCATACCTCGAAGCCTGCGCTCTGAGAATAGCCGCCAGATTGTTCCCGTGAGGCGGCAGTACGGACGTCATCGCCGAGCACCTGGAGCGCTCGGACGGCAAAGGCGTACCACGGCACAGGGCTATGGAATCTCGGCCGCTGCGCGTCCGCTCCTCGGACGAGCTCTTCGAGCGAAAGCTCACCGCGGACTTGCAGCGCTCGCGGCGTGCCATCGACGGCGGCAGTGAAGCCGATTTCATTAGTTCGACGGATCTGATGCGTTTCTGGAGGTTCCTGGGGGCGAGTGAAAGGTTTATATTGTGGTATATGAAAATATTTATTATTCTTCGTAAATTAATTTACAATAATATTATTTAATCATGCCTATCGTTAGAGAAGTAATTGACATAAATAAGTATAAGGATATGAAAATGACTTTTGTAGTTTATAGATCTCGTGTTACCAACTATTTCGAACTCTCGATTGTTTCGTATCTATTTTTAACCCAGACACGTGAATGTCTATTCGGGGAGTTTCATTTCAGACATGCGAGCCCATTACAATGTATCTATACTATTTCAGGCAAAGTTCATGGCCGGTTCAAAAAGTTCAACTTTTAATTCGAATTTCTACCTTTCTGACATTTTTAAAAAAGTCTTTCCAAAGAAAAATTTAACGAAAGAACGTCAGAAGTTTGTTACTTGACTCTCAAAAAAGGACAGCAATACGTTACAATCAACCTTAAAAAAAAGGAAACTGAATTCCCCAAGCCAACCCTTGGCATCCTTATACTGCATCCTACCCTCAAAGAGCGCTTACAACTCCCCGCATTCCATCGCAGACTCCATTCCTTCTATTCACACATACCCACACTCCTCCGCTTCCGCCCGCCTGGAACCGAATCAGCTCCCACTACCACTACCCACCTGAAATACTCATCCTCGAGCATGCGATCGTAGATGTCGGCGCTGAAGAGGTCGCGCGGTACGGGCTTCGCCCGGAACCTCGGGCAGTGGATCTTCCCGCTGGCGAGGCAGCTGCTGAGCTCCGGGCTGGAGCGCGTCAAAGCGCGTAGCGCGCGCCGATCGCATTCCAGCTTGAAAGGCCGCACCTGCGACAGCAGGCTCAGCGCGCTCTCCTCCCGCACGATGCGACTTCTGCGCGAGAAAAAGATGAGGGAGAGTGTATGTGAGTGTGTATAGAGGGGAAGGATTTGCGAGGAAAATGTGTAGCGGAGGAAATTCTGTCGCGTTCGGATGATTTCGCGCGCGGATGCAGCTGGGAGTATATATAGAGGTGGATTTGATGCTGATGGCGCGCAGGGCTTCCGGGAACCAGGAGAATTTTTTGGAAGAATGTAAATGGTTATTTAAATGGTAAGGACTGGTGGTAGTGGGATGCTGGAGATAAGGGAGATATTGTTGTATTATAAATTTATTGTAAAAAAATTGAGGGACGTCAAACTTGGTTTTTGGATGTAGAAATGTGAAAAGAACCTGAACTCAAGTTCAGGACATTTTTAGCTAACTTTTGAAAAAAAAAACTTCAAATGGTTACCATTTAATCTTGGAAAGTCTTAAATATCATTTATGAAAAAAAAAGAAAATAAAACTAGAGAAAACGAGTTTGCACTTGCTTTTTTCAGGATTAAAAAATACTGATTCCTTTCAATGGATCCTGCACAAAATAAATGGAAAATGGGGTACGGTCAAATTGGCTGAATACCCTATTTTTCATTTGTTTTGTGTGGGGTCTTTTATGAAAATTTTAATTTGAGCAACACAATGAAAATGTACTGTCAAACGCATAAAATTCGCGGTTTGACTTTATGCATATTTCGGTACATTATCATTGCTCAACTTTAATCTTTTGTAAATTACAAAGGAATAAATATTTTTCAATTCTGAAAAACAAATGAAAGTTCGTTTTCTCTAGCTTGATTTTCTTTTTTTTTAATGGTATTTAAGACTTTTCAAGATTAATGGTAAAAAATGTCCAGAATTAACTTGCGTTTCTTTGAGTTTTGGAGTCTATAGTATTGAGGCTTTCTTCATATTTCTACATTCAAAAACATATCTCAAAGTTTGAGCCGAATCCGTGACTCGGAGGCCCTCTATTAATGACTATAGAAAATAGTCGTTTCTAGTCAGGCGCTCGCTCAATATCACCTGATGTATAAATTTGCCAATTAAATTTATGTTTAAGATAGTACGCGCCATTGAAGTATACTACAATACTGTACAGTGTCGGAGGAAAAAGGGCTATTTTAGCGACACGTTGAAAAAGAATCTATTTTGTTAACGCACGTTAAGAAAAGAGTTATTTCAAGTTCTTATTGAAGAAGGAGCAATTTCAAACAATTTTTTTTTCGAAAATGTAGATTGGTAGAATTAAAAACTTTTGCAGTTTTCATACTCTCTGCCGTTTGTTTCGATTTCACTTGGACATATTAGATTTCAAATTTTTACTTCTAGAATTGTATAGAGAAATTATGATGGTATATTATGAATCTTATGTTATAGTAAGTTCGTTTTTTCAGTATCTACAGAATTGCCAACTGAAATTTTCATGTAAAAAAAACTCCGATCTCAACGCGTCGCTGAAAAAGACCCTTTTTCCTTACGATGTAATAAATACGCAAAGCTTTAAAATTCTGCGCACCATCAACAGCATTAAATTAATATTCTTCCACTGAATACTGACAATGGAAAATATTCTAAATCAAATGGAAACAAATATTTTCCTTTGTAGAGCACAAATGGTTAGACGTGCATCTCGCGAATCTTTTCAAACGCTCAAACATTCTGAAAACTTCCGACTACAATGCACCCTAGAATTACGTAAAAAGCCAAGTCGTCCCGTCGAAAATACTTGTGCGCTCCGCATCGCGCAAAAGCACGAAAGCTGCGCATTCTTCAAGACGCATACACACATACACACATGAAACGAGGAAGAACGCGAAATTCTCCGTTTTATCAGGGCGCAAAGCAAGACTGGCTCGTTTCCGCGGGGGAATTGCGTAATTTTTCAAAGCATTGTTTCCGCAGCAGCGAGTGCGAGCGCGTATGTACCTCTCCTCCTTCTCCGCCATGAGTTTGTCGTAGAGGGGAATTTTCGACGTCAAAGGCACCGGCCTTATGCGCCGCTTCTTCGCTGGATTCTTCCTGCTCGGGTGGCTGAGCTCGTACTCCTCGGCCGCCTGTTGCTCCACCATCGCCATGTACTTCTCCGCTTCATCTCTTTTTTGCGGAACGAGGGGAGATGGGTGCAGAGAGGTTAGAGAAAGGTTATCAGTGGTTAGCGCGGGTCAGTGGCCGCTTTTTAGTTATTAATGAGTGGGCAGAGGAGAAGGAGAAAGACTGCTGTACTGTCAAAAAGGTAATGCTAGGCTCTTTAAGTATTAGAGATTCTTTTTTTTAAGAGGAACTGTTATAATGGATATTTTAATCGTGTGTAAAAATACAATTAGCGTTAGTATAGAGTTGTATTATAATTGTGCCTATAAAAAGTACGATAAATGTATATACACATCAGTGGTAAGAGTAATCTTCGCGAGGAAAAAATTTAAATAGGCGTTTATTACTTTATACTTGAAAGAGAATATATCGACAAGATATAATCTATGAGGAATATGTAGTTTGTAATTATGTAATACGCCATACGAAGACTGGATTGTATACAAATTGCTACTTGAAGAAAGATAGCTCTTCAAAATTGATACCCTGAAAATTAACAGTCATTGGCCATTAAATAATAAAAAGTTTAAAATACTTTTAAATGCTCTACAATACTAATTGTTGTGAGGCGCGAGAATGCCTCGAAGGCATGTGTAGTGAGTCACGAATACAGACTCAGCCAAAGAGGCTACTGTACCTATTGACGTACTCTATTATGAAATTTTAGTATAATGATGAAAAATAACTTCACTTATTCCATACCATGACTATTTATAGTTTTTAATATATCGATTGAATTTTTTTACAAAATATAAACATCAAAAATGAATTTATAATTTAATTGACATTTTAGAACTTTAGAATCTATTGTTATAGTGATAATAAATTATGATTGCACGATGAACGTTTCTAAATATAACTGTTTCTAATTTAGCAACAATCATTTTCCTTCTCCTTTGCCAAATGAATATGAGATGATCTTACTTACATTGAGGTACTTTTATGCAAATTTTGACTCGAATTTCTGAATTGAAAATAAGTAAATTAATTAAATTAATGTTTCAATAATAACAAAGAAAATACTACTACAAGTTAACAACAACGTTACCAAAGATTTCCAAAAAAGTAATGAACGCAAAGTAAATTGCCTTCGAAAACTTAAAATAAAATATACATCTACCAACATAATAATACCATACTTAAACCATATATAACTAAATTAATAAACACAACGAACTACATTAATAAAAATCAAAACCTTCTCTTTTATCCAGATCAAAAAGTCCAATTAGCCTCGCACAATACGTAACCCACCGCTCTCGCATTACGTCTGACTAATTACCCGCTCGAAGAGCACACACAGATCCGCGCAGCAGCATCCGAATGTATGCGCCTTCTTACATACATTATTTCATCTCGCGTTACTCACGGCCGCCCGTATCGTCCGTCTCGTCGCCGGCAAGGGGGCATTAATCCCGAGCCGCCCCCGTACTTACCTGAGCGTGAAGCTGAAGGGCTTGGGCATCGTGGGCTGCCACTTTTTCGGGCTGCGCGGTGGCAGACTCTTCGTCTCGATGCCAATCTCCTTGTCCGTGTAGCTCTCGAGGGCGCCCTTCTCCACTGTCGACTCCTCGCTGCCCGAGCTCCAGTCCTTGCTCGCTGAGAGGATCGCCTCGTTGTGACGCGTCTTCGACGCCTTCTCGTGTAGGTACCTGCATCTGCGTGGTTGTATTGTTGTTAGTTGTTGAAAATTACATAAATTTTATCCAAGCAGCAATAGATTATTTAAAATGTATTACAGGAAAATTAGATAAGATAATAATTTTCTTAAAAAAAAAGAAAAAAAAAAGATATAAGATTTATTTAATATCCAGCACTGTTATTGTTTTCCTCGAATTCGCGAAACTATACTTTCTTAAATTCAGCTTACATTTGACTATTAAAAATTGTATTATTTACGATAAAAAAAGTTTCACAGTTATAAGGATGAAATCGTGAACCTTTAATACCCAAAATAAAAAATTTGTTCGCACACCGTAAAAAACTCCGCTGATTACAGCGGATCGATTGATCAACCCCATCGGGCATTATCATCTCGTGCTAAACGCCTGGTCTCACGCACGCCCCAAGACAATAATCCCCGACGGAATCAAAGGTCTCGCAATTCTGCCGAGCGCCCTAATAACAGACGGCGTCGTCAATTCTCCCCTCTCCGTATATGTATACATATACACGTTATGTACCTGTAGGTAAGGAGGTCCTGGTCCTCGGCGAGACAGGAGAAGCTGCCGGAGGGGTAGATCGGCGGCGGCGGTGGGCTGTAGACGCGCGATTCCTCGAAATTACAGCGCTTCCCCTTCAACGTCAGCTCGGAGTGGTCGCCGAGCGAGCAGCTTCTCTTGTCGCTCATAAGTGACCTGCGATTGTCGGCTGGCGAGCACGTTGCTATCGTCGGCGCTGTTGTCGCCTCACTGCTTGTTGTTGCTGCTGGTGCAGGTGTCGGTGTTGTTGCAGCTTTGATGTGGCTGGTTAAGGGCTCGATGTTCTCGTCTTGCTCGAGGCAGTTGCGCAGGTTTTTCAGGAGCATGCGCTGTTTGCGTTTTAGGTAGTCGAGCTTTTGCCTGAACTGCTCGTTGGAGAGGTGGTGGATGTCGCAGTAGTCCGGAATGCTGTCAAAGTACTCGAGGTAGTTGCGGCAGTCGTCACTCACGCTCTCCGGGTCGGCGAGGCTGCAGCGGTTGTCCAGCCTCGACGAGGGACTGCTGGTAGGGTTGGCGACCGGCGATCTTTATCATTTGCACGATGTTAGTTGACGATATTTTACGATTTTGTTTTGAGTAATATGAATTTAATGATGTAACGTTTTTGAAATTGTTCAATTCGTAATGGTTACTCCTAACTATTTTGTGTAACATTTATGTTTAAAACGTCATTAAGATGTCGTAAACGTGCAATTTTGCAGGGAACCGTTTTAATGCTTAATATGTAAATGTGAAACACTTTGCAGTTAATAATACGTAAATTGCCTTAAAGCCGTAATGATGGAAACACGCAGTCCATATTTTGCTCTCATTCTGCAAGTTCCTTTTCTTCTCTTCCCTTCATATAATTATGGCGGGGAAGTATTACTTTATTGATTGAGCTTAATGGCACGAGTATTGATTTTTTTCAATCCTTAGCTTATTACTAGATTCCAGCTTTCAAGTAAAAAATGTGTTTTTATTGTTTTGGTAATTGTTTATTTACCTGTGCAAGTAAAACATTTTTATTAATTAACCTATTTCAAAACGTTTCTATTATTCTATTATTAATTAATTAATCCGCATGAAAAACGTATATTTCATGGCTATAAAGTATATCTTTTTATAATTAATCTCATAATTAAATAAACATCTACATTAAAACGTAGACCACACGTACACAAAATTCTAACCAACAAACGACAAAATACGATCCAAATCAACTCAACAAGTGCACCTCACACTTGTTACGCAACCGATCACCGTCAATCTCCCAAATCCACCAATCCTTTGAGCACCTTCTCGAAAACACACAATCGCTTTATCCTATATACCCTGCAGCGTCTTACCTGGAGTTCGTTTTGCGCTGCTCGCATTGGCGTCGCGCCTTCGCCGACTTGTTGTTAACTTCAGGCATCGCGAGTGCTGCTGGTATCTTCGGCCGCTCGTACATCGGCGTCGGCTGCCGGCTAAACGGGTCCACCGGCACCTTTACGCACGAGTGGACAAAAGATGTGCCTTTGTGCTCCGCCATCTGGTTCTCCTCGCTTCTTCTTCCTCCTCCTCCTCCACCACCTCCACCTCCGCGGATGAGCTTCCGATCGCCACTGGCCGCCACACCGTCCTCCCGAATCGATGCATTCGTATGAGGGTGTGTGTACGTAGTGCGCGCGCTCGTCTCTATGGTGACGCGCGACTTCAACAATGCGCGCACACCCCCGCCGTTTAGTCTATAGCAAGGAGTATCGACTACACGTGCGGTAGCCTAGCTATAGCAGCGGCACGCAGTGCTTTTTTACCTCGAAAGTGGAAGAGGAGATGGAGGAGGAGGTAGAGAGAGGTGCGTAGTAGCGTAAAGAGGGTGGGTTGAGCGCTCTTTGATGCTCTTTGGCGGGAGGGGCTGGGACGATTGATGCGGGATTTCGGCCGCCGCGTGTATAAGTGACTCGTATAACGGAGCGCTGAACGATAGAGTGCCGTACGCTTGAGCTTTTCGGTATATAAAAATTTATAGAGGGGTGTTGAAGATACCTTTGAAATGTATTGTGACTGTTGATGTTATAGTATGATATATATTAGGAGATATTCTTATTAATTTATATATCGAACAACATTCTTTGTTATTTTGATTATATATGTTATATTATGCAGAACTTGCTGTGCTTAGATTTTATTTTACTTGTAAACGAATATATATACAGCAGGCTACTATGAAAAAAATTGAGGAAAGTAGAATTTGCCATGTAACGTTAAAAAGTAACATCTAGGTACTTACATAAAGTAGGTAAGGATGGAAACAGGTCAGAAGAGTTTCTAGTAGTTTTTCTATTCGTTTGATACTGTCTCAGAAGGTAGAGATTTAAATTTTTGTTTTTTTGTTTAGTGTCAATAGTTTACAAATTATAAAAAAAGTTTTAACGACACAAATTAAAGAAAATTATTTTACGGAAGTAAAAATGAAATATAAACGAAATTTCAACGTTATAAGTAGATACTTATTTCAGCATGCTATCTAATTGTACAGTTATGCTCTAATTATAATGTTTATAGTAAAGTTGTATATGAATGAAACCATATTTAAGTTATTATAAATTTCGTAATTTTTTATTCGTAAAATAATCAATTTTATAAATTGATAATGATATAATACATTTTTAAATTGTAAAAAACAGCGTTTTTATAAAATATTTATTTTGTACAAGTAAATAACATTTATTTACAAACAGTAGTATAAAGTTGTACTTTACATTTCTAGCAATAAGGTACTTTTGCAGTAATAATAAAAATCACTTGCTATTCCTATCATTGGAACGATAAATGATGAAGCTCGTGTAACGAGACATTCTGGAGATCAAGGAAGACCTTTTCGAGGACCTCGATTCGTTGGATTTAGCATTGCTTGAGGCTCTCTCTGAAAAATACGTGAAAAATATTATTTTGATTAAATACTCGTCTCTTAAAAAAGGGACACATATATGAATTAAATTTCAAACTAAAAACAATTCAATATTTAGCTTAACTTAAAAAAAAGTAAGCAAAAGAGGTATTTACCCAAGCTCGAGGAGCGATTACTTTTTATAAAGCTGCGTACGAATTTGGTCAGCACAACACGCAATTCATAGCTGAACGTCAAATAAATCCAGGGATTGACGCAGCTCGTTAGACTGCTGAGCAAAGACAAAATTGTAAAGATTGGACCTAATTGAAAATAACGAAAGCGTAACTAAAGATGAAAGAGACTTAAACAAATAAATAAGCTTTAGATAAAGGTAAAATAATATAATAAACTTCTTTTGTACCTAGAGATACTTTTTATCTACTATATAATATAGGCGTATTATTGTATAATAAAATTGTACTTATCAGCACAATTTATCATTTAAATCATCAACGGTATATCATTAAACAACTGTGCATTGACAAATTTTACTATTTTATTATAACCTAATTGATAACTGAAGCAAAAACAGTGTGACCTCATTACATCTTGACAGTTGTTTTTACGCTGTTTCTTTGAAGAAGCCATTATCCGGCTATTTTCCGCAGAAAAAGTAAGACATCAAGAAAACGAAACAACTATTTCGTGCGAAACTTTCATTACAGCGCTTCTCTAAGTACAAAAGCAGGAAATAAAACGCGCGCCATGCACGGAATCGTCAAAGTGAGAGCCATATAGAGCGCGAAGCGCAAAGTACAATAAGCCAAAGAAGACAAATAAACATTAAGTATATTCGCGTGCACTCGTAATTACCGGCGAGGAATGGCGAGGTCGCGGCCGCGGGATCCCAGGTGGCCCAGAGCTGGCAACCGACGAACGGAATGCTCGATGACGCGTAAAGTATTACCACGGCCAGGGTCTGCTTCACTGTGTTGATCTTCGCCTTGGAGATAAGGGAATTCTGATTGTGCGCCTGTCTCGACAACGCCTGCTGCCTCTCTAGACTCGCCAACACGAAGACCTCACGATTGCGCCAGATGCTGCAGCAGATCATCGTGTAGGTGAATGTGAGCACGCTGAACGGCAGGACGAACACCGTTATGCTATACCTGCACAAAATGGAGAAAAAGGAACAAATTTTAATGAGGTTGACGAACGTTTTGTTTTTCGAGAACGAATGTTTTTAAGTGCAGGGTCTCGCCGTTGGATTCATTAATATCGTGTTAGTGGCAAACATGTCATCGATTACGGAAGCGTTTGATCATTGGAATATCGCGCGCGCGTACGCCTGTATGTGATGAAAAAGGTTGTAGTTTCTTTGAGATACATCGATGACGATGACATTTGAAATTTTGTAATTCATACGAAAATTTTGAATTAATTAAGTACTTTTTTTTATGAAAATCAGTCAAATTCTGACAAACAAAAATATTTATTTCTAATGATGGGGAAAACCATTAGCATATCGAAAAAGCTATCGTAAAAAAGTAATAACAGGGTAGCCATGGAAAGGTCATATACCTATGAGGATAAAACGAGTTTCATGAACTAAATAAACGAATAGGAAAACAATTTTTAATTAAAAACTAGAAAATTTTATAAAAGTTTAATAATTATTTCCATATTTGATTTATAAAAAAAACGCGATAAATGTGTAATTTAACGTAACACTTTAATTAGCGCTCAGATTGGTCAATTTTGTAAAAATGGAATTTACTTTGTGTTATTGCTTTGTTTATAAATTTATACGCAAGGTTAAAGTTCAGTACACGCAGTGCTACAGGCACATCGCGCATGCGAAATCCATTAGTAGGTATTGTTAGAAATAAAAACTTGTTAAAAATGATATATGGATATGGATCAGAATATTTAAAGTGATCATCTATATGCATGAAAAACAAAGAGCGCAATGATGAATTTATTGCTACAAGAAGGGTGCTGGAAAAGATACCAATTTCAATGAAATGTACACTTTATTCGAGGACACTTGAAAACATAATAAATCGTAGCTAACTGTTTTGCAATATGTGTATCAATAATTTTATCCAACGATAATTAAATATATACCACCGATAAATGATGTTTGTCGATTAAAGCGCAATTTATGTGAAAAACTAATGTGAATTTGCCAAAAGTGATGTTATTAATTATAAATGTAAAAAAAAAGTTAAATAACAAACCAAGTCACGTAAGCTCGCTCTCCGTAAGGTAGGATAAACGTCGCCCAGCAATCCCAAACACCTGCGTACACCTCTTGATACGAGAAAATTAACACCTGCACAATAAATCACGTTATGTATTTCTTTATCCAAATAAAGACAATGATTTTAAGATATAATAGTATGCTAAAAGGAAAAATATCAGCTGCACAACACTTGAGTTTGATATATGAAGGAATCTACCAACGTATGTCAAAATACATTATTGCTGATAATGTTACAAATATTACACAGACTTAAGGTTGTATGGATTAAGCAATCGCTGATAAAAGTTGATAGTTCCTCAAATCATTCGTAATAAACTGTAAAGTCTTGTTTTCTTACTTTTTATTCGATATCTGAAGTATTAAAAATTTTGATGTATTTTGACTTTCAAAAAGTTTTTTTATATACCTAAATCATTTCTGTTTGTTTTTCGAGAAAAATTCTATGGAGAAATTACGGAACTCAGAAATAAAAAATTAGTTTTATATTTTGAATAGTTAAGCATTTTCAAGTATTCATGCTCAAAAGTGAGTTTACTTTCATTAGAGTCAAATTAAGTAATTGCGTATAATATCTTAATGCGGTGTTTAAAAAATTAAATGAAATTTGAAGGTACGGCACGATTTTGATTGAAATTGCATAATACTAAAAAATCGAAATATACTTCCAAATTTTTGTCAGAATATATTTTTTACGGCTTTAACTGTTTATATAGTGTATTCATATGAACCTACTGAAAAAAAGATGATTAAAATGATAATCTATCAAGAGATTCAAAAGAAAATGCACAATTTCTGCACAAAATCGGTCTAGGAATTTAGCCTTGACTTAGCCCATTTTATAAAAAATCGTATTTATTGATGGTGGTTACCACTTCTATACATTATTACAAAAATTATCTTTATTATTCTAGGGAATTT
Source organism: Torymus auratus (assembly GCA_900474315.1). NCBI lineage: Eukaryota > Metazoa > Arthropoda > Insecta > Hymenoptera > Torymidae > Torymus > Torymus auratus. Next base: position 48,080 of record UXGD01000268.1, on the reverse strand, counting down.
CGGTATAAGAAGTTTAGACGTGTAAAGCCGCCTTAATATATCTGTCTGAATAATTAAAAATCTGGATTGCGATTTAACATACATAATAATTATAATCGTATCTAAAGTATTAAAACTCAGTTGCCTGTTTGATGACAAGATATACAAATTATTCGAAAGTTCTTCTTATATCTTATCATGTTCAATAATAATTTTAGGCAACGATTAGGTTTATATCGTTATCTCTTTAGTTATTCATTATTGGAAGACTAGTAGTATAAGTTCAGTAGTACATTACATATTGCTTTCAAACTACACTTATTTATCATTTGCTGTCTTCAAACTTGCATGTTTTTTACTGCAATCACTACGGGCTTGTCTAGTTTCAATCAATACATACCTGTGGTATACAGAGGAGTAGAGCAAGCATCCATGCGGCATAGACGGTAAGTCTTGATCTCCGTGATGTTGTTCTGCAATAACTCAACGGATAGCAGATTGCATGATACCTGTCGATCGCCGTTGCTATGAGTACATACGAGCTTAAATATGAGCCTAACGGCTGGCCGAACTTGATCAACTTGCATAGTATGGGGCCACCCTGAAACCTACGAGTTCTTTAGATTTCTTATCTGATATATATTTTCTTCTTGTTCTGTTATTGCTCATGTCATATTTTAAAATTTTGTTTACTATTAAAATAATTATTAATGAACAAGAAAGATCTTTCAGAATGTTTTTATTATTCAATAATTCACGCGTACCTATACTTACACAAATTGTAATTCTGAAATTGAATTAAATTTTTCTTCAAATCATATACTTGTAATTATATATAATTTACAAGTTTCGCGGGTTTTTATTCATAGTAAAATCAATTAATACACTGTAGTCTGATGATAACTATAAAATACCTGTTTTTCGTATATTAAATAATGATCTCTTTTTATTTGCATATTCACAGTACTAATACAATATATTAATCCAGACAAGAAGATTAATTATAATTTATTGTTGGAATGACATGTTTTCATGATTTATTATAATCTCATAAATAGCTTATTTTATTTTAGATAAAAAATAGAGTATTTTGCATAAATATGATAAGATATGTTTAATAAAATTTATAAGGATTATTTATATACCTTTAGTTAGATTTATTGCAGTCGATTTTGCCGTTAATCTACAGATAATCGAACATCTTATCAGATCGTAAACTACCTGTTACACGCAATATTTTCTTGAGACAAAGAAATATTTTATTTATACCAGTTAATTAGTTAAAAAGGGTTTTACAAACATGATTCATCAATTTTTAATAATCAATTATTTATACGGGTTTCTTCATCCTTCAGAAATACTGAGTTTTAATATTCTTTCTATACAAAAAGCTATATCGGTTTCAATCTATAGTTAATTTTTAAGACAGATATCCATCTATAAATTTATATTCTTTCATTCTTTTTAGATTCATTTCAAGTTTTTAATTTTATAACTGTTACCAATAAATTGATTGGCACCTAACTTTAAATAAAATATCATAAAACTCGTAGTAAAATATTTTTTTAACAGAATTCAATTTAGATGTTGTTTTATTATTATGGTTGTTTTATTAATAATTTGAATTGATATAATCAAAATCGTTAGCTTGTTTCATGATAAGTTAAAATATATTAATTTTAAAATAATAATTTTTGTATGATTTTTTTTTTGTAATTATTTATGTGGTAATTTAAGTCATCGCTCTAAATTTATCACAAATTTTAATTAATGTTTAAAATAGTGTTTATTCAAGACTTATCAATGTTAAAATTCATATTACCTTGTATATCGACGGCTGAGAGGAAGAAGAACGTATCTCGGCGCCCGGACGAAGGACGACGTATTTCGCCGTATATACTGGCCATGTAGTGGCCGTAAAAGCGCCGAGATACGTCGTTCTTCATTTTCGCGGCGAAATACGTCGTTCTTCATCCGCGCGCCGAGATACGTCGCTCTTCATTTTCGCGGCGAGATACGTCGTTCTTCATCCGCGCGCCGAGATACGTCGTTCTTCATCCTCGCGCCGAGATACGTCGTTCTTTATCCGCGCGCTGAGATACATCGTTCTTTACCCGCGCGCTGAGATACGTTCTTCTTTCTCTCAGCCGTCGATATGCTATACTGCTGCGCATTGAGCTTTAGATAAAAAGAGCATGTATATATACTGATGTAAAATGGCTTCTATAAGTGAAGAGTGATTTTAATGGCCGAACTAAGAATCATTTTTTAATTCTACTGTACATTACGTTTGAATGAAATGTTATCTTAGTGAAATGTTTTTTGTGAAAATGTTATAGTTGTTTATATCTTACAAATAAGTTAATTAGTGCAGAAATAGGACCTTTTTTGAAATTGGATGGGAGATCGGGTGTATCGAGTCGTTCTAAATTTTCAATTCACTTCTCTATACAGGAAAAGTACCTTTTTCATGCACATGTTGAAAAAAATTCTTCTATGAATATTTATTTATTTATTTATTTTTACGGGCAACATTGCCCTTTACAACAATATTATAAATTTTATATTTTAAATTACTGCCTAATAGCTTGGTACATTTTCGTATTTTCTTTAAATTGATTGATAGGGGTGTTATTCCATAGACGATTTATTCTTGCTATAGATGAATAATAGCTATAATTCCGTATGTAGGTTTCTTCTAAAATATGTGGATTGCGTAGTTTTTCTGAATGATACCGTATTGTTTTCAGTTGCTGATATGTCGTATTAGAAAATTAAACACATGTTACATTTATTTACCTAAATAAATAGCTTTCGTTCTAAATGCATGGGATTCCGGAATTTAATTAATATATCATAATACATTTTTCAAAGACATTAGGACATTTATTCAAAAATTTAAATCACAGTTTTTCTAACGATTAATAACAAATTAAATGTTTGCCCTCAAATTGACAATATTTCTCTACCTGGCTTGTCTTATCAGCTCTATTTTATACGCAAATAGTATTAGGGCCGTTAGAACCTATGTACACGGAAAAATTAAAGGCGCCCTATTATTATTGTAGACAGAAGGTACGATAAGAACGACAAACCTGCGGCTTCATTCATTTAGACATCAATATTTGGTTCATTATTCACCGTTTCCTCCTTAATACTTTTAGCGCGAGTGACTTTACAAGAATAGATCTTCCTTATTTTGAACTACCTCAATTTTAGTGGAAACTATCGGACCTTGAAGTCCCGTCACACCTCAATTCCTTCCGAATTTGACAACGTGACATTGTAAATTTTCAATGACTTTCTCACGTACCTTTGTTCGTTTCCACGTGAACGAAGGCGTAAAGTAAGTTTTGTCAGGTGACGCTTTATCAATGAATGTCTAAAGGCACTCTTCATTCACGAGAAAAAAAGAAGAAAAATATCTAGCTATATATAGTCTAGTCATAATTCAAGAACTCACCTGAACGTGATGTCCCAGGCGAGCTGAGGCAGTACGTTGAGCAACCCAGTAAGGAGATCGGCGATGCTGAGGTGCATCACGAAGAAGTGCATCCTAGTGAGCCTCTGCCTTCTGCCTCGGCATCTTCTCAGGTATATTGCGAACAGGACGAGTGCGTTGCCCATCAGCGTCACCGTCAGTATCAACGCCAGCACGGCTATCTCCCAGATGGCGAGACTCTCGTCGCGACTGTCCTCCTCGGCAATGGGCGTTATGGCTAACGCCGCTGCCCCGTCGCTATCCATGCTGATGATGTATGTATGCGAGCGTTATGCGTGTGCGCGCAAGTAAATATATACCCTCGCAAATGCGATCGCTCAACGTCCAGCAGACGAGCAAGTCGCTTTTAATCACGCTCTTAGGCAATCGTTTATATGTCTCGCCTAAGTGCGCATGATGTTGCTGGTGCACTGCCCGCTCTCTCTCGTTTTCTGATCGTCTTTCGGCGTTTTTTCAGTGAGTAATCAGGCAGAGGTAGATTCTGCGGAAACCTCGCCAGCGATACGATTCACATACACAATTCTGTGCGAGTACTCACGTTGCGATCTCGCTGCTGCAACTACGCCAGTTTTCGTCGGGCAGGTACAAGAGTTGGCGGCTGAACGACGGTGGCGAGAGTCGGATGTCTGAATCAGCTGACATTATTTGCACTTTTGCCGCGGAAGAGATGTTTATATTTATTTTAATGGTATAAGCGTGCAGTCGATCGAGTTTTACCGGTGAAAGTGTTGTTGACGGACTGGCTTTGTTGCAGGAGATGCGAATGAATTCGTTGTTGAGATGGGAGAGATGCCGGCATGAGTCTGTCGATGTTTAATGATATACCGGATAAATGGCCGTAATCAGCCCTTGTCGCCTTTAAATGCTCTTCAGTCACAGTGATGCTGCAAAAACGTTATTTTGGTCTCGTTACTTTCAGAAATTATTATAGCTTTTTGTGGATGTTTGTTATGACATTGACGAAAATTCCGTTTGATTTAAATTGAAGGTTTTGAAATTTTAATAAAAATTGGTATTATCGTAATTACTGTAACTTACTACGGTCTCATGGTATGCTGGTTACCGTTACTTTCTTTCTTACAGAATTTATTTTTTTTATATTTTAATACTCTTCAGGGATATGTTAGTTCAGGAGGCTATAAATATGGGAGTGTATATTTATAAAATGTTTAATCTTTGTAAATGATTTAAATTTCCCAATCTATTTATATAACATTTATTTTATGATTGATAGTTCGCATCAGTCTGAGTGGCGCAATAACGTGCATTTATTATTTATTAAATGATTTAACATGCTAATTAGATAAAGTTTTGTATACTTTGGTATATTTTTTTCGTAATGTTATACCGATAACCTTTTTTCCAACGTGCATTTCTCAGCAGATTAAAAAAGAAACGATAATTTTAATATAAATATATACTTTTATTGCGTACAGCAAAATCGTTATTTCGATATTTACAGTAACACCAATATATTACATATCGGAATTCTCGCAAAAACGTATCAATTCAGCTGCACTAAATAACCATCACATCGTAATTAACGACCCGAACATTTAACAATTTCACAACAAAACATTTATTAACATTTCGCACGTATAATTACACCCGCTTCACTCATCAACACGTATCACAATTAAGCTTTCTTAAATCACAAAAGCCGCAGATCGCATTTCGCTTTGTTTACCCGCGGCATTTCACGCCCGACTAAACTGCAATTTAACGCAGATGTAATAACTGTGTAATGTACCTCATCCCCGATTACACGCACCACAGAACGCCAAAATCGATAGCGCGAAAAATCCGGCTCTCACTGGTCCTTGATCATCGCGATGTAAATGTAACGACTACGCGCACCGGCATTGTCACAAGTAGGCATATAGCACCCCGCTCAGACTCTTGCAGCAAGAGTAAGACGACACCACCATCACATGCGCTGGTCCTCAGCGAAAAGGAAAGTAAGTATCTGAAAGCCGACCGCAGGACTGGTGCATCGGCGCGCATGCGATATATTAATAACCGGCCTGATGTATACATCAGTACGGGCGCAAGAATGAGAGAGGGAGGGAAGAAGAGAACGAGAAAAAGAAAAAAATAAACGCTCACGCTGCTGCTGCAGCATTCGCGGATCACTGCGCGATCTCGTCGGATTTGCCGGGCGTGCGAACAGGGCGGAAGGAGGATGGCATATATAGGAGGGAGAGGGATACAAAAAAGCAGAGCCGGGGAAAGAAAGAAGAAAAAGGCGATAGGAGAAGAAGCGACGGAGAGAAAGAGAAGTAAGAAGACGACAACGCAGCGGTAGAAGAAGAAGCTCGAATATCTCCGCGCGGCGCTCATTAATAATCACTTCCGAGAGATCGATTTATAACTCGGCGAAGTGGACGCGAAGCACACGAGCGCCTTCGTTCATTTATAACGCGAGAATACCGCAGCTATAGCTACCTAGAAAAATTCTCTCACACCGGTTTGTATTATGGGGATAGGCGCCGAAGCTATATATATATATAACGCAGAGTCGGGGCGAAAACTCGCGCGCGAGGATTAGGGGCGCGCTCGCGGGGGCTTAGCGAAAAATGCATTTCCCGTGGAATCTTTCGCCACCGCGGAGATGCGACGGGTATATAACTGTCTTATATACGCGCGGGGTGGTGGTGGTGGTGGCTGCGCGGGATTACCCCGGGAAAGTCTCTCGTTCTTTTTCATTCCTCTTTCGCGCGCAGTGCTGCCGCACAGCACCTTTTCTCGATATCGACGGAGCTTTTACATCGCGCCGCTGAAAAATGGATAAGTCTGATGTACGAGCATATATACGAGGCATATAAGGTAGTCGCGTATGGACGCGTGTATTATATGTATAGCGCCCGGGAAAATTTCCTCCAACTATGTGAGTCGCGAAATCCCGCAGTCGCGGCTGTGCATGGCTGCGTGAAATATATTGCAGGCGGGAGAGTTGGAAAACGCGCGTGATGTTTGTTTAAATAAATTGACGGCATGTTAAACGGCGTTGCTTCAGAGGCATGTAAGTGCGTAGTATAAGCAAGTGCGGTATTATGGTTTGATTGATAAAGCGCGATTGTTGCTGTCTTGCGTATTATATAAATTTATGGCTGTAATTATTTTCTTTTCTTTTTCGTGTTCGTTATTTTTTTTATTATATATTACACTGGGTTAATGGAAATTAAATGTCGCGCGAGCTGCAGCTTACGACGGTGTATTCACTTTTTAGGATAGGTAAAAAAAAGTAAAAAAAAAATTCAAGATGATTCGCAGACGTTATTTTTATATTTATATTGAAAAAATTTAGTTGACGAGGTCAAGACTGTTTTTTATGACACGTACTACACTTTGCTTGTATCCAACATGCGTATGCTAATAGAAATGACACTTTTTATCTGTTGTTTTTATATAGATATTTTTTTTTAAATATGCTTAGGAAAAAAAGAATTTTTTTAATTGGCTCGTTTAATGAATAAGTTGTCGACGTATTTTATATAGTGTCTTGGTGATATCTGAGAATTTTTTTTTATCTCGCAAGACCACTGTGAGATTAATTTAATTGGGAAATGCATTTTTAAAGCAAAATACAAATATTTAAATATAATAATTTAAATATACCTAATATATAATTTGTCGATTAAAAAAGTGATATTTTTATAATTGTGTAAGACGGTGCTAAAAGTTGCTTTTACATCCGAACTAAAAATGTTTTCTTGTAATTTTAATCTTGTAATTTTAATATTTCACAATTATTATTTAATGGTCATTGCTGTACTAACGAATACATGGGGTACAATGGATCCACCCACATTAAAACAGGTACCTATAATGTAAAGTATAAGCTTCGAATCACAAGAGATACAGTGAGATAATCTGTATTTTTTTTAACGAAATTTATTACATTTTAAAACAATGTTTCATACAATTAAAAATTTAAAAAAAGCAAACCCAAAAGAATTCGTAAAAACTTTTTAAAAATACTGTAATACCTAGTATAATTAAACCAAGATAATTATATTAAGAATAATTATATATTTCAACTTCCCGCTAATAATTACGTGAAATTTTAATGATCCGTAAACCTGCATTTTGCTTTAAGAAACTGTTAATTTATAGTCTCACGATAAGATGAGTAAAACTGAAAAATCCGCGCTTTCAGACGTTATATTATAGAAAAAGTACATTAAGGCCGAATGCACTCCAAATGTACTGTAAAGGTGCGTAATTACGGGAAAGTGGAACGACACATATCCTCTCACCCACGTTTGGAGCGTCGCATGTAGCTCCGGTTAGTAAGAATTTTTTCAAGGCGAAAAAGAAGTCAATGCAAGCTTATACATATTATTCAGTAATTTGGATCACTTGATCTTCTACGAAGAAGATATCGGAACAATCAAAGTGCATTAATATAAAGTACATACTGTAAACTACTTCTTCGAATTTTTAATTATTATACAGTCATTGAAATTAATGATGTTCGATTAAAACATTTATATAGGCCTACAAAGAGTTTATATGAGTCTCATGTAAGGTACACGTGTATTTTTATATTGAAAGGAAATTCGTAAAAGTAATCCATGCAGGAGGAAGCAAAAATCACAAAAACTGCAGACGACTTTTTTGCGAAGATTTATGTTTGATATATTTTGTCGAGTACGACGTAACGTTTTTTTTTAATTTATGATTTATGTTCTATGTAATGAACATGAGAAAAAGTAAAAAATTCTCTATGCATCGGTATATACATATCGCCATCGATACATGTATAATCGAAACTATCGCTTTTTTTTGAAACGTTAGAAATACTGAGATACTCAAGAGATTGAATAAATCAATAATTACCTTCTCGATCTCGCGGCAACAAGATTCTATAATTTACGAGTATATGCTTGCACATTCATTGTAATGACATTCGATTGGCATTTGTATTGTAAATATGTAGAATGATGTTGGACTTCATCATGTGAAGAGCACGATTTCATCAATAGTTTTTGTAATTTTATTGCGCTTCAGTATTTTATTGACTTCAGGTGAATCTTATCACAGCCACGAACGATATCAGTCGAATCTAAGAACTTTTAATTCATAAAACATTTGATATATTATGCAAGATGAGAATTATAAAAACACGTGGCATCAAACGACATGACTCTAATATTGTCAAACATGAAATATGTACACAGTTGGAAATAAGGTTGCGGTCTCACTGATAAACGTTAATTTTTTCCATGAAATTTTGAGAGGGTATTTGTGCTCGGTATTCAGGCGAACATTGTCAAAATTTATGGATAAAGTACGATGAAAAGGAAATTATTAATTGAAAAATGTTATTGTTTAATAGAGTTTTTTACAAACGTTTTTGTTCATTCACTACCCAAGATAATAATTGAATAAAAATAGCCGTTCAATCAACAACCCATATCAGCAACGTATATATAATTACAGTAATTATCGACGTTCAATTTACAAAACTAAATGAATAATAAAGCTCTTACCCCGATATTTACCGGCACTGCATTCTCCTCGCACTTCCATCTTCCATTCACCTCTCCACTTCCAGCTCTATTTCCATCCTTCGTCAGTATAGACCCACAAACACACACAATCGCTTTATATTTAGTCGATTTATGGTATATATCTCTTGCCCTCCGATGACAAAAACACCCACTCGCGTCCGCCTTCAGTCGCGGCTGGAGCGGAAGAGCGCTCTATATTTTCGCGCGAAAATCTCCATTTCCAACTTGTATATACACACACGCTTGCAACGTGACTCGGCGCGAATATATACACACCGATCGCGCTCTCCTTTGCTCGCGCTCGCGCGCGGGTCCAGCCACTGACTGACTATCAAACCATCCGACGAAAGAGAGTGTAAGAGAGAGAAAACAACTGCGTGGACCAAAGACAAAAGACGCAAGACACGCTCGGATGCGTGTGAGATATTATGTGCGTTCACTTAGGAGAAACGGGCGAGTGATGTGCTCGAGGCGCGCGATCGGTTTGAGCGTCCGACTATGAGTGCGGCGCGACCGCGTGTAAACTAGTTTTCTTCTCTCTCTCATTCGCGAGAGAGTCGTGCGACGGTGTGCGGCGCGCACGCGGTCTCGTCTTCCGCGGGCGCACACGCGAGGGACAAAAAAAAGAGAGAGAAAAAAGAGCGCCGAATGTATGCATGTTGCACGCGTGTATTATGTATACGAGATATAGAGAGAGGAAGGGCGCCACGCGAGAGATTGACGAATGCTATCTTCTTGCTGCTTCTCTCGTTCTGCATATATACCACTTGCACCAGGGGAGATGATTTTTTGTTTCTTATATGCTCGACACGCCTCCTTTCATTCACCGTCGATCGCCTGCGCGAGATCGCCCGATAAGACGATACATCGAGGAGTTTTGCGAGATGGGCCAGGTCGGGACTGAGGGTGTGATGGGAGCACGGATACCTGCAGGAGCGAACTTGCGTTTTTTTTAGAAGTAGGCCCTTAAGGTTCTGCGGCGCCTGTCGAGATGTGAGTGCACGAGCACTTGAGTTGAGAGACGGAGTGGGCGAGGGGATGATGGATCCCCGAATATCGTGGCTTTAATTAGAATTAGCATGAGATGAGAGTATACGCGTCAGGCGAGATGCCACGTTCTTTATCTGCGCAGAGCTTTTTTGGCTCAATTATATGCAGATAGGATGGCGTTTTTGTTTCGCGCAGCGGAGCTTTTTTTTTCTTACTGCGCGAGAGCGCAGATAAAGCGGCGTTAGAGGCGGGTAATTAGCCGGGTACACTTTGCGAGTTTGGACAAAAAAGTATATAATTAGCGGTACCCGCGTTGATCTCGTATAATTTAAGCGCGATGAAGACTTCGAGGAAATTCTTCGAAACGCAGCATATGCTTTTGCATAATCGCTGCAAATATAGAAAAATGGACGGTTCGATTTGTTTTCATTAAAAGTACATTTCTCTTGTGATTGCGGGGAATCATGGCGTCTGTTATTGTTGGGTATAGCGTGACGACAAAATCTATGAGTTTGACCTTCGAAACGAGAGACTCTTGCAATTCAATATCAGTTTTTTTTTCTTTATTATAGATAATAGACAAGCTCATATTTTTTCAGCATTACAAACGTAAAATAAAATTGCTAAACAAGCTTCTAAAATTAAGTGCTTGGGTAGTTTTTCATCGTTAATCTAAATGCATTGGCTAAGAGGGGATAAATGCAGCTTCGTATAACGTTTTATCGAAGAAACAAAAAGCTTACACCAGGCACAATTTGTTCCTTTTTTTATCCATTTATACATTGCATTGTAGATTTATACAACAACCATCGATTGGTTTAAAATAAGGTGTAAACCTTTTTACAACTGTGCAAATTGCGAACCGCAAAATGTTGCAATCGAATTGCCGTAAAAAGGCTATAGTATATTTAGCGCGTAATACGTGTGTACTTGATGCATTGTTTTGTTTCGTTACGAAAACAGAGCTTTCCGGACAAAAGAGCAAACGTTCGGGCAGCTTTACGCGCCGGGCTTTGGCCGCCTTTCTCGCTTCGGACTGGCGAGGCGAACGCGTGGATAAGATTTATTAGCGCAGAAAATGCTCGTGTAATTTTTAAAGCCGTTAGCGTCAGGGTAATACGTTAAAATAATGCGCCCACGCCTGGAAACAATTTATTATTTTCGTTTGTAGCGAAAGTTTTTTTCCCTCCTCTTTGCCAACATGGTGAGTCAACTTGAACATTTAAATTTTTTCTATTTATAGACACACATGTTGATATGTTTTTCTTGTTTGAAAGTCATCCATAGTGTAAGTAATTACATTTTAACGGTCCTTCTTATGGAATCATGTGTCGGTTAAATACTATAGAACAAAACAACAAAAGTCTTTAAACAAATAGCCCGGAATTTCTTGTCACCTCGTGACATATGGTGCGCGAAATTATAAATCTTTTTAAAATGATCTGCGGACTTCTCTCAGTACACTACTACCTTGCCCCTCGAATCTGCATATCCATTCCCCATTCTCTCACTTATTATTTTTTCCTCCTTTATCGCACTTTTTTTCCTTTTCTCCTTATCCCAAGAAACCTCCAGACCCTGCAGGCATTGATTTCAAATACACATACGGAGCTGCGATGATGGCTGTGTCCTGCTGTGAAGACACACGCGCAGCATGCCGTATTCATTCCCTTCCTCTCTATCTTTCTCTCCATCGTTCGCGGCCCGATTTTGAATTGCTAAGCATAATCCAATTAGATAGGCGTTATACTGACCCGTGCGGGTCATGAAAGCACAGGCGAGAGCGAAGAACGAAGAAAAACGCAACGCATGGCGCCGAAGAACTGCATAATTCCGTGCGAGACGATTCTCACGTTGTGTTTGGTAATCCGGAGCTTATGAAATTCATCGCGATATGCGCATATAGTAGAGAAAGAGAGCTATGTGTTTTGAACGACCGGCTAACGGGATAGATTATGGAAAGTTTTGCACGATACGTGTATCGATAGTTTGCTTTTGCGACTTTGGTTATAAGTAATCGGGCGATATCCAGGGGTCGTATATAAATAATGCGGTGAATAGTTACTTGTTTTTATCTTTTACAATTTGACTGTAGGACTGTACTGATGCACTGTAGTAAAATTTTGAAACGAGTTGTTGTAATGCACTATGCGGAAAGATATGATCGGTTACGGTCGACCAATTATTTTAATGAAAATGTCCACATACTAATCAGCGCAATTAGATAAATCCATAAAAAATAATTACCAGAACTACTTATTTATTGTATTAGTTTCTCTCACTATGCCAAACAGTGGGAACATTCTCGTTAAATTTATTTGGTTATCGTAAATAATTGTATTTTTCTGTATTATGTTAGAACGCTTTCAATAGCCATATTCGCTTCATGAACTAAATATTTATAAATATAGAACATGATGTAAAATCGAAATGATTTTACGCCGAGATATTGTAAAAGCGGCATTAAAAATATCTAGCTAAACGAGTTATTTTTTACAGCATTTAATAACACGACAATATGATTTCATATGCAGTGGTGCTACGATCATGTAAATTGAAATTTATGGTATAATCGTGGCAACCTTTTTTAATTGATTCATTCATTAGGACTTTCGAATGCGCAGTCGGAAATCAGTATTCTACAATTTTCATTCGTTATTAGGTCACAAAGTGATTTAGCGCGAAGTAATATCATCAGTATGAATAATTATTCGCCCGAGCGAGGTATAAAACGCAAATTATTATAGCTTAACAATGTTTATTTTATTATAAAAATTTAATACCGCAGTCGTTGCGCGCGATAAAGGGATTAGCATGATTCACAAGAATGGTGATGAAATGGAAATGGTCGCCGAGGGACGTTTAATTGTTCAACACACCTATATCAACATCCGCGGAATAATTCAAAGAATTTTCTCTCTCTCATCTCGTCGATCGCGCGAAATTACAGAACAAACGCGAATTATTAACAATAACGCGAAACGAAATCGAATTTTACTTTTCACTTTAACCGTCACGTTACACGGGCGGAAAATCACGTTGCACCACGTAATGCATGATGAATCACGACCGCCGCTGCAGCCGTCGCATTCGATTAAGGCTCACGCGGGGACATCAATTTCGCGGCGAAACGATCCGCCACCGCCGTCGTCGTCTCTTTTTCCCGCGGCCACTTCTCCTTTTTCCTAGACACACAGACACGAGCGCGAGGGAGCGAGAATTAATAAACATGCAGAGCAGCCGAAAAAAAGCAGGCCGCCGTCGTCGTGTATAACGACTTTTTTCTCGTTTTAATATATATACAGCCGCGCGTCTATGTACTCGATCCGTAATGCGCGCCGGCGGCTGATTGAAATTTTCACTTGAATCAACAAGTGTCGTGCGGCGCGCGCTTTTCCCCGTCCTATATGGTCTGTGCGCGCGCCGCGCGTGCGTTTCAAGGCTTTTTTTTTGGCCCAACGACGAAATTTCGCGTGCCGCGCGTGCGGTATACTTACTTGCATACAAGGCGGGAAACCGTAAATCTGACGGGGTATTTGCATAGCCCGAGTGTATAGGCGGTAGGAACGAAAAGCTGAAAAAAATAGACACTACGATGTGTGCTGATAGAGCAGTTGTATACCTGTGACGCGCTGCTGATTAGCAATCGAGACTCATTTTCTTTTGTATTAATGGGAAACTGTTCATTAAAGGCGCACGTCGGGTAAAAAATCATAATGTGCGACGATTCTTTGCGTTTGCGCGACAAGGTCCGATGTGCATGTGATGTGTGTGTGTATATGTAGATATATACGTATGCGAAGTCCGTTGATGATTGCTGTGTCGGCGTTAAAGACGACGAAGGAGGACGTTGCAAAACCGTTGATTATCTTCGCCTCGTCGTGACCATTGATTATATCGGACTAGCCTGTCATTTCGTCTCCAACAAAGTCATTAACGCTTTGTTTTTTATTCTCGTCGTAAATTTTGCTTTGAACTGCATTGGAAAAATGTCACGTTAATTAGGCACGTGGAGATATCGCATTTACAATCGAGATTATTTAAATCTATTAATAAATTGATCCAATACCTTCTTGTTATATTTTGACACAATGAAATATACATATAGTCAATAATACAACGTTTTATTCGAAGAATAATGTTGGATAATACGAAAATTTTCGTCCATATCAATAAAACTATTTTTCAAGCAGATAAATTATTTGGTGCACAAGAAAACTCATCATGTTTAATTTGTTTATTTGATAAATTCAGGATTATAATAAACGAGAAAAAAAATTAAAATTCATATTCTACAGTCATCAGAAGTTAAGTTCATGTCATGATAACGGCAATGTCTACATTATCATATAGTCCATATAACCCGAACAATCGACTGAGCTTCCTACCATCATCGGTAGATGACGCCACCAACCTCTCGCCAAATTACAAGTCCTTCATCTACCGACCTAACACACGCTAGCACTATATCGGATAAAAACGTTGAAAACTAACGTACCTGTCGTCGTCTTAGATCCATTTGTCATTTACTATACGCATTAAAATACTTGTTCGCTCGCTCGTGGTATTAATAATGCACCGCGTGATAAAAAGAGAAAGAGCGAAGAGTCTCAAAAAAAGTTAGGCCTCACGTACGAGTTAGTAAAGACGACGCAAAGCAAACGATAAAGCAGTCTTATCGAAGCTGTTTTTTATTTGAATCTAACTGAATTTAGTGGCACGTTATCTAATATTTACAGCTCTTCAATGAATATACTGCAATTATTCTTGTACTGATTTCAAAATATGTTTAAATCAATGATTAGAATTTTACATTTCAGTTAAGATGTACATCGATATTAAATTTACTAAGTTCGAAATTGTTGATCAAATATACTGCCAATAGATTGCCAATGAAGACATTCAACTTGTGGGCCACATATTACCGACACTCTTTCGACTTTAACACGGGGTGAAAAATTCACTTTTTAATCACGCGTATTGCTCGCGATTAATATCGGGATTAATGGCGATTACGGCAAAGTGGCGGAGGAGACATCAAGACAGAGAGTGAGAGAAGCATGTAGATTACGTTTGCGCGATTGCTGGCACCCGTACGTGAGATGAGCCAGAGATATACAGTCGGATATGCGGTGAGGGTGTGTGGGTGGTTGACTCGTCATGTCTGCGTGTGAGGGTATGTAGGTTTGTATTATCGTAATTTGAGTAATTAATTTAATGCGAAGTTACTCAGTTTAATTAAATATTTATTTATTTATACGGTCGCGAAGCGAACCGAGGATAGGTTGGACTAATTATTCGCTGGCCTACTTAAAAAAAAGGATGAACTTTGTAGCGAAGCTCATGTGCGCGAGTAATAAAGATGGAATTTTTAATTAAACGGCCGCCGCCGTAGACATCCTTAATTTAGATCTCTGAAGAAGATGCTAGCGGGGGGCTGATGCTGTGTAAAGTTGTCTCGTTTGCAACTTTTATAGGCGTATGTGTGTATATATATGTGAGTTATATATATATCTCGCTCATAGAAAATAATTTTACGTTGATGAAAACTTGGAGATTATAGGATTGCCGAGTTAGAGATATCTCGATGCGATGGGCTAAGTCTGCAAAAAACACAGACGATGAAAAAAGGAGCTACAAAAACAATAAGAAAGTTAAAGTTCCAAAGTAAGTAGTAAGTTGAAATTCGAAAGAGCTAACTGGATTAAAGGAATTAAAGAGAGCGCTTTGCACTTTTCATATTTTCTTCATAAGTCTACATTTGCAATTAGAGTATTGAACTAGGCGTCCACCTGCACCTGCGTCAGAAACTTTATTTTTACATATAAGGCATGACCGCTACTACTTCGAACTTATTTATATCTTCACCATTGCAAAGAACTGTTACTATGCTTCCAAAAAAAACTTTTGTATTCAGTATTTCTGTTTAAAATGTATATAAACGATCCAGCAGCTCGCGTATTATTTGCACAAATCCATTTAGTCGCAGATGACGATAACTATTTCTGTCTGTGAAATCGTCGGAGGATGCTACAAGGATACAGTTATTCATCATGTTCTGCCATGTTATCTCTTTCAATAGAGGAAAATACTAATTATCATTCGACTACTATAAAATACTATAAAATGTTATATCAAAAGCTAATAAGTCCTTAGGTTTTCGTGAACTAACAACAAAACTACTTCACAGATATAAATACAATAATTTATTTGTATAAAACTATTTTTGCTCTCGTGAAAATATAAGGCTCTCCCGAGTAGCGATCGTGTCAAAAAAATTGAATCCCACTTCAAAGTAAACATAAAAAGCTTCAATAATTTTCCTTATTATTCTATAAATCTGTCACACTTAACATCAATGTAAGGAAATAGCCATATACACGCTAACCAGATTATTTTATATTTTTTTCATCTTTAATTTTTATGATATTCGCAACATGCGTCTAATTTCCAACTCAATCACGCGCATAAATCATTCTCATCACAATTTTCGCTAAAAATACTGGAACATGTAATCAAAACATCGATGGCAGTAATTATATTTTTTGTCATTACTTTTTCACATATCCAAGCGAAAGAAGAAACAAAACCAATCGTAAATTACACAACACCGCTACACGAAGATCAACACCTGAATCATCAATTAGCCTTAACCTCTATGTTTTATACATTGTGCAACTTAGTCCTCTCTTCTCTTTCGCTCTCTCTCTTCCGTGACGACGAATTGATCATCATCAATCATCCCCTCACTCACGAGAGACGAATGACCCATACTCCCCGCTCTCGCGGACCCACTAAATCATCAGCACCAATTTAACATCGAATGAGCCTCCTTCCCTCCGAAAAAAAGAAGACCCAGGAGTCCCGAGGCCCTATACAATGAACACCTTAATTCCAGTATAAATCAGTCCTCCAATTTACACTGTGTGCTATAGGTCCCTCTGGAACATCGTCACTCTCGTAAACGCATACACCTTATACTATACCGCGTCGACGTACTCTCACTGCTCTCTCTCTCTCTCCTGCGACTTTCTTCTCCGTGCATCGCACTCAAGTCCCACGTGCCATAAATAAATCGACAGGAGAGAAAGGTGTCCGATGCGAGGCCGGTTATGCACACAGAGGCGAAAGCAGGTGAGATGCAAAGAAGAAGAAGAAGGCAAGAAAGAAGACGAACAAGTAATAGCGCGAGGGAATAAGAGGAATAGCGGCAGCGGCAAGAAGTCAGCCGTATCTCGGCTTGTCATTCGTTTTGCTCCCGCGGGGCAATTGAAAGTTCTTGCTTTTCCTCCTACTCTCACTATACCCCACCCTCCTTCTCTCTCTCTCGGCCGTATACTCCATAAGTCATCGCTGTACATCCACGTCGCATTAGTTCGCCCTCGGCTCCTGCCGCTGCAATATAACCTTCGCGGACGACTGTCTCCTTCTTTTCCTCTATCTCCCTCCATTACACATATACAGTACGCACGTATATACACTCGCGCATGTACGCATATACTTTCGCGACAGACGTTTGTCATTGTCGCGCGGGTATTGTGTGTCGTTATGGAAAAACGTGTCGGCCGGTCTTAATGCGCCGTATCGCTGCTCTTTCCTCGCCGGGAAAAATGTACGTGTGTATATAAGATATAGAATGTAAGCGTGCCTGGCTTCTTCCGGGTACGTAAGAATATGTGTGTGTGTGTGTGTGGATAAGGTGCGCGAGCTTTCGTCGCGCCTGTGAACGCGCGCGTGGGTTTTTAGCGACGTTTACGATCTTGTAAAGCGGCTTACGCTGTCATTGTTAGCGAAGGCGGCGCCTTCGACTCCCAAGGCGTTTGGATTATTTGTACTTGTTGGTTGATTGGATTATGGTTTATGAATTGCCGTGTGTATATACATAAAGCCGGTGCGGTGTAACTAATGTCTTTTGCAAACTGGAAGTGAAAGGTTTTAATGAGTCGCGTCACTTTTTATGCGACTGGGATTGATTGATGTGTTGTAGGAAAGATTTAGTTATTGATTGCTGGTAATTAGAAATGATTGTTGTATTACATTGCAGGATCATGTCGTGCATTCATCGTCAAACATGCATGAGTTTAGCTGTATGAAATGCTTTGAATATAAAAGTAAAATGTAGGTATATGGCTGTGACTCTTTTAATTATGAAATGCATACGTTGCAACGAGAATTTAATATATAAATTTAATTTTTCATTAGTGAAAGTATTGAGCAGATTTTAATGCATAATAAAATAGGTATTATTTAAAATCATGTTTAATTTGATATAATAACGTTAATAAGATCATTCTTTCATTTTAATAACGTGAATAGTTTTAATTAAATAATTCAATTTCCGTAAAACGCGCAAGATGATTAATTATTTCGTATCCATTAAATTTAAGCGATGTATTAAACAGTGAAATTATAAGATATTGTATTAAAATAAAATATATAGATATCGGTATGAAATAAAGAAATCAAACTAAATTTAAATCATTTCCCTTTCAAACTAGCGTTTATACGTTCTACGACACAGTACTATAATATTCTCCACACTTTACCCCCTATCATATCATCATGCATTTTATTTTCCAACGGCACGACAACTACGACAACCCCGCCAGCATCATCCAATCGCTAGTGCGCTATTCGCAATCTTACGCCTAGAGAAAAAGGCCGCGTGCTCGGCCAAAAGACAGAGCACACACACACACGTACACTATACGCGCACTTAAGCCTCGCGTAAATTATTACGCGCGATACGCGCGTATCTCAGGGATTAAGTTCGCACGTGCGCGACCTAGCGCACACCTATCTTCTCCCACCTCTCTCTCTCTCTGTCTTTCTTATCCACGTGTATACAAGCTCCTCCTTCTACCATTTTTGTCCACGCGCGCGCTCACGTATTACGTATATATATACGCGAGAAGACAATGAAACGAGATTTTCGCCCGCAGGGGAGAGAAGACGCGAGAGTCGTTAGGCGCTAGCTCGCTTGCTAAAAGGTCAGGAGGGCGCCCTCGCGCGCAAGGCCTACGCGAAAGAGGGAGAAAAGGAGGAAAAATAGCGGAGCGCGTACGTGACGGATTATGTTCATTAGGCCGGCGTAATTATTAGAGATTGAAACGCGTCGCGGCGGCAGCCCCGCGCGCGTGTTAACGAGGATGTATGCCGTGTTTGTGCGTGCGCTGGGGGCAGGAAGGGCGTGGGTTTGCCAACGAGAAAGAGAAAAAATGTATTACGGTGCGCAGGTGTTTACGATTCGAGATTTCAAGAGAGCTTTGAATTTTTTTTTTGTTTTCGCATGGGGGAGGAAGGTTGGAGAAGACGTGCAATCCAGAATGGCTATGGGTAGTTTTTTCTGCTGGTAAATTGGTTTGTTGATTTGGGTTAGGTTTTTTTGCCGCTCTGCCGTTAGAGTGGGGGTTAATGGTTCTAATGGATCTACGGGACAATAAACAAGGTAATAAATCGAGTATCTCGTAAAGAAGATAAACATTGCCGAATAATTTAATTTAACGCGCGAGAGGTGAAAAATCTTATTCGTGTTCTTGCTTTTTTTATCATAAATTTTCCTGAGCATTCCTGTAAATTTCAGCTTTTCTAACGAATTTATTTTCTTATCGCATCAATTCTATGCAAATGCGTCTCGTATTATAAAATTATAATAACAATTACAATTCCGTCTTCATGAGAAAAGTTATTTTACAAAATGAATTGTTCATTCCTTGGAAAATGACACGGGTATACAGCCGTCATTATTACTTAGCGTGGCTCGTAATTAAGATCCAACCATCTCCAGGCGACGACGACGACGACGTCGCTTTCGTCTCCGGCGCGTTTGCATAAAAAATTAATCCCGAACTTACATAATTCTCTTATTACAATAATGCTCCAGCTCTCGCCCATCCGTCGTTACACAGTTACCTCTCAAATTGCACGGGCGTCAGGAGCTCTCTCTCTCTCTCTGTCTTTAAAGCAAAAATCTTAATTAATTTGCCGCGCGCTCGACTGCGCGCAGAGACATTATGCGATAAGTCCCCAACATCGCGGGGGCGGAGGAAGAGAGAGAATTATTTACGGCTATCCATTAAAGCCTTTGGCAATTATAATTCATGAAGACCTACGCGCCCTCGCACGAATGCGACATTAAGGAAACGTTAATAATTCCGGCCGCGGAGCTGCAGGTGCCGCTCGCGTAATTCTAATCAGTAGTTCGAGGCGCGTTTATACAGACGTACGTAGAAGAAGAGAGAGAGAAAGGGAGAGAGTAAAGCCCTGGGAGGAAGGAGCTTAGGCGAATTATCATTTATTTAGCTCACTCCTTACGATCTCTTTCTTATACCCGGTGGGGATACTCGCTACTACATTCTTCTAATTTCCCGCTCCCTTTACGAGAGTTCGACCTTGTGCTCCTTATGTTAATTGGGATGTAATGGTGAGGAACGGCGTGTGGGATTGCATTTCGAATGTTACGCGGTAAAAGAAGAAAAAAAAGGAGTCTGACGGTTGTCGCTCTACGTGTTTATATTTGGAACTGTTAGTGAAGTGAAATGTAGATAATACTGTTCAAATATCGCAAAATCACGAATTGTTTGATTACGAAAATAATAATTATTATCATAATGCTTTGGTCAAATATATCCTTTATAAAAATAGAAATAATAATCGTCTAATTGTTACTGTTATTATTCATACAGTCATCATTAAATTAAACTCTACAATTACGTAAATCCAATTACGATATTTGTTTATGGCTATTTGAACTTAAACATTATTAATAACATTAAGTACCAATAACATCGATAGTATTCATCATCATAATACTTCACTGCTTCATTAAAATTATTATCATTTATTTTACGAATAATTGTTCATGATTGCAAATTATATAAAAAATAGCATTAACAGAAAATGCATAACAATCTATTTTCGTACGTTTGCTCAGCGATAATTATCACATCCACCATAAATAACCCACAATTATAATAACCAGGATCCTCCAGTTCTAATTCCCATTTTGTACAAAATCTCTTTATAAAATGGAAATAGGTCAGGCGGCTCTTCACCGGGCGATAAATCGTTCAATTTTAAAAAGACTCGCGCCCGCTCGCTGATGAAATTTCTCGGGGCGTATAGCGCGCACGCGCGCGTACACCAAAAAAACCGAGCGGAAATTTTCCATTACTATCTAATTCCTCGCTCGATACCCCGGGCACAGCACACCTATCCTCACACACGTGCCCACACACACACACACACACATACTTATACTTGCGTACACACGTGTACGGAAGTTGACCTCTCCCTCGCTTTTTCGCATTACACCAGGGAAAGAGAAAGAGAAGCTAGCGGCCGAAAGTATAACTCCTTCCGGACTGGCTTATATTCCCGCGGCTAGAAGAAGAAGACGACGACGACGACGACGCGGCCGGGGAGAATCTCGGTCGCCCTCTAGTCCCTAATCCTCGTTATATTCCGGCGGCCGTCTATTCTCTTTTAGCGAGACACGCGCGCGTGGAGAGGAAGAGAGAGAAAGAAAGAAAGAATAGTACTACCGAGCGTTTCTTCTTTTTCTCCCCCGGACCAGCTCCGAGCTCTCTCTCTCTTTCTCTCTCAGTCTCGTTCTCTTCCGTGTACCTGCGCGCGCGCGCGCGTGCTCTGGAAAGAGAGAAAGAGGCCGAAACAAAAGAATCTCAATAAAAATTAATAGTCCATTAACGCCGTGCTGGGCGTTCTTTCGCTCGCGGCTTCGCGTGCTCACGTTTCCCAATCTCGCGTATAGCAGTGTGCAAAGTTTTCGATACCGCAGCAGCGCCCATCGTCATCACCGTCGAGGCCATTCATCTTCGGAAGAGCGGAGAGGAGTGTGTGAGAGAGAGAGAAGAATGGTAGTGAAGTATATATAGATGTGGGTGTGGGTAGAGGTGGTACAGGACGCGTATAGATAAAGGAGGTCAAAGGGACAGCGAAAGAGGCGAGAAAGAGGGAGAGAACAGAAATAAGCTGCGAAGAGTGGAAACTGGAGTATACACGTGTATAAATGTGTAGTATTTGTAGGTAAGATGCAGCGTGGTACTGAGAGCATTATGGTAATAAACGAAGCTGGTTGCTCGTTCCATCTGCTTACAACTTTGGCACACGCCCTCCTGCCGAGGCGCGATAAAAAGAAATAAGCGCAAATGATGACGAAGGCTAATCCATATACACCCACCTACTCCCCCAACACCAACTTTCGGAACTGGACGGAAGGAATCTTATGACCAGTCGATCGATCAGAGGGTCTTCGATGATGTCTGCTCTCCGATGACAGACCTCGTTTCTTTCCTCTCTCCCTCTGTCTTTCTATATTCGTCTCTACTCCACGCCGAGTAACTTTTTTTTTGTTTTGATGATGTATAGAGAGAGATAAAAGGAGCGAGAGAGGAAGGGAGGAGAGAGCCTCACGGGTAATGCTCTTTAGGGAAAGAATGATAAAGTGCAACGTGGCGTAAGAGGATTTCCCGAGGAAAATTCGTACAGTCGTTTTCTTTGTGCGGGGCTTGTTTTTTCTTCCCGCTTCGATTTTTCACCGAAGAGCGCGCGCGCGCACTCGGGCGGTTCGAAAAGTGAATCGAGATACTCGCGCAATTTGAAATAGTGGACGCAGTAGATCACGTTGCGCGATCTTCTGATAAAAGTAACAATAGATCGATGTTGTGTGTGTGGGTGTGTGTTTGTGGTACGCGTGTCGTCTCGTGATACACGGAGAAAAGAAAATTTATGTGAAAAAGTAGATTTATTGTATATACGTAAAAATGATTTTTGCAAAGAAGAATGTTATCGAAGTACGGCGATGATGTGTCTGACTATGTCTGGCGTATTTCTACTTACGTATATGTATACAGAAGCATTTATTATTTTAATTCAGTAATGGAATCTTTTTAAACTAAAGTACTTACTCGATCGATATTTGTAAAATATTGTTTTTGCGATATTACGGTTCTGGATAATACGTCATCACTGGCGAGCTCGGGTACGCGTAAAATTTTTATTATAAGGGAAATCCAGTATAAAACTCCAGACAATAACGTCTGCGGAACGGCATACACAATACGATCCATTAGCTCTGACGATACATGTATACACGCCCGGGCAAAATAACTACCCAAAGTTATCGAAAACCTATACTTACACGCCCAGCATTTTTGCTCAATACACTCCGCAGTTTCCGGTCCGCTCTCGAAAATATCATATTTCGAACTCTCCCTCTCTTTCTCTTCTTCTTTCTCTCTTCCCCGTAACAGCAGCCCCGAGGCATTTCGCGCTTGCCCTCGGAAAATCAATTACTACTTTTCATTTCCCGATCAGCGACAAGCTAAACTAATAAAAGTTAATGCTCACCTCCCTCTTTTTATCTCTTTCTCTCTCTCTCTCTCTTGTTCTTGGTCGATCAGTTCGCGCAGGCGAGCGAGCAAGCAAGCAGGCTAGCTAGCGAGCGTCGAGGAAAGATCATAATCCGCGGCAAATCCGCGGCATTGACACGTTTTCCTATCCACGGATTTTCTCCAGCTCTCTCTTTCTCGAAGAGGAGGCCACGAAAGAGCGAAAGAGAAGAAAAATAATCGACGCTCCGGCCATTGAAAGATGGATTTAAGGAGGCAACAAAGATCCCGAGGCGAGCTCGCTCGACGCGGATTATCCGATGACACAATGCCGCCTCTACCTCCCCTTACGGGGACTTCGAAATAATCTCGGACTCGCGCGAGCGGCTAATCGGCCTTATCGCGGACTGCTCTCGTAGACGACCGCTTCGCGGCATTGATACGCGACTTCGTAGTTGGAGAAGGAGGTGGTATAGCGGTGGCTTGTATAAACGGGAAAGAAAAATTCGCGTGAGCGCTAAAAGCTCCGGGTAAATAAAAGTGCGCTCGTTATTAATGGGATTTGGTCCGCGTGTTTTCGCGATATAATCTGATTTGCTAAGAATGGCTGTTGATGCGGCGATAGACGTTAATGCTCGTTGTTTGAAAATATAATGTTTTGGTGGTGTTGGGAAAATAAAACGAATTTAACATCGATGTTAAAAGTAGCGTTCAACCAAACAACAGATGATTTGTGTAGTTTATGTAATTGAAGATTGTTCAAATGCTGAATCGTTTGTTTGGCGTACTTCTCGAGGTTGTATAAGAGTTTATCGATACCCGTGGATGTAAAATAATGTTATTTTCAAAAGCCAATCATGTATTTGGTGCCAAAGAGTCTCATTTTTAATTTTGTACTGTGCCACGTCAATATTGCGTAAATTATTTGCGATCAAATTTACTTTCACGATTGAATCGAAATATTTGAAAATTTTACTCGCCTTTAACCGAATCGCTGTATAATGATTTATAGGTCTGGTGCTAATAATCCAACCTGCAATTAGGTATATTTCATTTTCTACGGTATAAATAAATCCAAATTGAAGCTTAATACTTTTGTAAAGTTAATATACTATCAAAATTTTCCCTTTTCAAACATTTTTAATAAAAAGAAAAAAAAGCAACAGCATAACACGAAACTTCCATAAAAAAGTTAACAAAAGCCCCCAGTAAAATCAATTTTTCAACTGAACACGTACGAGAGAAAAAATGCTCGTCAGCCCTAAGTCAGATGAAAAACTCCTCGTATCCGCGTGGTCATCCGGCGAGCGCGGCAAGCAAAGCGACGAGGCAAAGCCGGAAAAAGGCTCCGCACCGTGCGGGCCGCTTGGCTTTCTCCCCGCGCGCATATTCATCGCGTCCTGGAATGTGTTTCGGCTCTCTCTCTCCCGGAAAAGCTCTCGCTATACCGGGTGAGTCTCCGCGCGCGCGTGATGGATGGACGGCTATCTTCGCGGGGTGCGCACGTGCTCCCGATATATATACATTTTTGCGAGCGGTTCGCGGCCGGACCTCTTCGTCGCGAAATATGCTCGTATAGCTGTCCAGTATATGTGTGCCTGCGCGTGTTTGGACCGATGCGTCATCTCGTGAGCAGAAGAGAGAGGTAGGCTCTCTTGACAATTGGCCGGAAAATTCGGGCGCGCTGGATTTGAATATTGCGTGAGGTGAATTTTTGAGGTGGCAACGGCTGACATGCGGGTGCGGGCGAATTTTCGAAGAGTAATATAGAGGCGCGGAATGTGTCGGCCGGGCTCGTTCGAGGTGGCCTGTGCGTGTTTCGATTTTCGATTGGGTGGAAAAGTGACTTTTTTTGGGGAGGGGTGAGACAAAAAAGTAAAGAAAGAATTTTTGGGGAAAATGCGTCGCCGTGGTGTTGATGGATGGTTGAGAATTGAGGTTACATTGGCAGGACAATAGCGTTGATTCGTTTATTTGCGGATTGACAATTCGACGAGGAGGTCTGTTATGTATAGATAAGAGTTGAATCAGGTCATTCGGATGTAGCGAGTATATGACAAGTGGATACATTTAGATCTATTATTTTTGGTGCGACGAAGATCTCGTATAATTAAATCAAAAATAATTTCAATACAACATTTTTTTCCATTTCGATATTTCCATTTTGAAAATGAATTTGTTCTAATGCTAGATTCGAATTTGATCGATTGGTTATAACAGTAAAATACATAAAGGATAAATCATCTACATTTTATTAAAACTTGGAAAAATGTTCATTGCGAACCTGGTATTTTATATATTATAATCTTCGATTACAATATTGACTTTTATTAATTTTATTCATACCTTTTTGTTTATATCGTTCTATTGTGACTTATGCATCTAAACGTAAAAAGCCTCGTGGCATCGTTATAAAAATCATAAATATTTCGCTATCGAACGAATTTTTTTGTTAACATAACAATTATGTTTTCACATAGTCAATACGCTGCCCCCTTATATGTCACCTAAATTAAGTACGAAACGCGATACCATAATTGGAAAGCAAACATCACCGCCCTCAATAGAGAAACCTCGCCGCACAAAAGAGAAAAAAATTTTTCCGGAACACACACAGCCGCCATCGCCACTATTTACCCGTCAAATTCGTCGTTAAAATGCAAACAGGCCATTTTTTCGCCACGGAACGGCCCCGGCGAAACAAGCCCGGCGCGTATTTACAAACTGAAAATAAGCCTCGGCGCTGCTGGGGGGTGCGAGAGAATGGCGCGACAACAAATGTCTCGAGAGCCAGAGAGAGGAGAGCGAAAGAGAAACAGAGAAAAAGGCACGACTAGAAGCCAAGAGATGACGATGAGCGCTCGCGCGCCACTTGTTCTCGTTATACGAGGGGCGCATTAGCTTCTCTCTCTCTCGCGTCCCGGGATTATGGGGCCTCGTAACGGCCGCCCGGTTATACGTATAACATCCGTTTCCTCCCGCGGCTTATTCTCGAGCTTTCTCTCCCTCTTTCTCCCCAGCTCCGAAGAGAAAAGTATTATATCGCGCGCGCCGACACACTTGCAATTATGCCGCGCTCGTCGTTCGAACCACTTGCGCGGATGATTGTCACAGGGGACACGCGCGGGCGCTCGGGATCTTCGTCGAAAGTGAGAAGGGAGCGCGCGCGGGGACGATTTCCGTAATTCGTTTTCCATGATGTCGACGGCGGCTGGCTATGGGTCGTCGTGAGGACGGTCGTCCTGGGGTTCAGAGAGAGAGGAAGATTACCTGTTTCTTTACGGTTATTGGTTGAAGTGAGGTTTTTTTTTGAAAAATAAGATTAAGGTGGGGATAGTGGCGGTGTCGAGTTAATTAACAAACGTGTAGATTAAATCCGTGGTTTTTTAAACTGGAAGTTAGCATCTTTTTATAATTTTACTTTATTTAATTAGGCAAATAAACATGTATTTGTGAACTCAAAAATTACATTTTTTTAGATGTAAATATCATGTATTTATATATAAATTTACAGGTATTTTATTATCTGGGATTGTCAGAGCATAAATTCAGCACGAAGTCAGCTGCAATAATTGAGCATTTTCAATATACGTATTATTTAGGTTAACGCATTTTTGAGGTAAACAATATTAATAATATCAAACCCGCAGGCGCGCCTACAATAAACTACCAAGTAAATCGCATTGGTCGCATACAATATTCGCAAACAATACGAAATTTGCAAATGCACGTTATGTCTTGTAATCTCTCTGTGTATGCAGTAAAGCTATGTATAACGAGCTTTCACGAAAGAGCTCGATGCGTGCAATATTGTGAATAAAATGAATATCATTTACATTTGATTTATTTATTTTGCTTATATAGATAAATTTGTTGACAACGGATTGATTTACGTTGTTAGCACTATAAAATTGCGAAAAATAATATGTATCTTTTCTGTTTTAATGTTAATATTCTTAAAATTTTTAAATACTTTTTTTAACATTTACTTTTCTTATATTCACAAAACGAATTGGTAGTTGTTTTTACACGTCTATCAATATAGCCTGAAGAATATTTTTGAAAATAATGACATTCGATATGGTTGACTCTCAATACTGGTCGGGAGAAATTCTCAAAGTGAGCTTTTATGCTTATATTAATATTTATTTTATCAAAATTGACCATCCGGGAAAAAGAAAACCAAAATTTAATTGCCGCACGCTCCATAACGAAATCTGGCTCTCGTTATTCGACTTAATGAAAATAATGGCCACATTTATTACAGTTACGTATCATGAATATTAAGCATTTTAATTTTCAATATAAATTTCAATACGAAATTGTGGAAATTTCAACATTATTGTAACCGAAACGTTAATTGATTTTGTATTTGAGCAATATCGTTTTATAAATGTTGTTCGCATTATTAAAATCCCATTCCTTTACGCTTCAGTGAATGCAGTAAAAAGCTTTTCAAAGTTATCGTTATAAATCAAAAGCTACAGAGTTTATTATAATATTTGATATCATTAAATTTCGTACAACATCGCCTTTTCCGCGAATCCTCAAAATTCGATTTATTTATTTCACCGTTCCCTCTCTCACTCTTCCCACATCCACCGCCAAGCGCAAAAAACCGAAACAGCAGCTCTGCGCGACTTTATATCGGTTAATGATCAATCGGCCGTTTAAGCTCGGAAAACTTCCGTGCACGGCTACCACCTCGTTGCCGTTCGTTAAAACGCTCACCGCGCGCCGCGCGAGCGCGTAAATTGCAAAAATTGGGCACCGCTAAGGCGCGACGCGGCGTTTCCACATCACTTTAATTGTCGATCTCTTTTGGATTCTCTGCTCTTTGTCTCTGTTTCTCTCTTTCTCCCCTCCCCCTCACTCTTTCTGTGTTTCGGGCTGCGCACCTATATAGGTGTATACGCGAGCTTTGAAAGCCGGCGCGCGCGCGCGCGGACGTAATGCATTGCCGGGTATCGATCGGCCTGCAGTTGAAAGCCGACAGCTTTGAAATCTGAGCTTTCTCTTCTGTTTCCTTCCCCCCGCCAATGTTCTCCACCACCGACGTATATAACCGTGGCAAAAATTCGCAGCCGTCTCTGGTGATATGGCTGGTGGGCTGTGTGTTTCGACCCCGTTATTTAGCGAGCCTTTGGTCTTGTGAATTCGGCTTATTTTTAATAATAGGTTGACCATATCTGCACTCGTTAGTGTTTTTGTATAGATAATACTGAAAAAATATAGAAATTTCCCTTTTATTATAGAACGACCAAGATTCACGCACGACCCGCGAACTTTATTTTACTGTTCAGAATACAAATAACAATTTTAAAATATAACCTTTTTGTATATTAAAAAGCACCTTCTTATATTTCATTTTTGAAGTAAATTGTAAGGTTAAACATTTAACAACATTATAAGATAAAATTTTTAATATCAAATTTTCGCCCCGTATCGCTATCCTTGTATTTAACAACCAATCAAATCAGTCTTATTGCGATGTGATGACATACTTCATCCATCACTTTATTAAAGAGAGGATATTTCTTTTGCAAACGTTAAAATAATATTCTAAAATAATAAGTATTTATGTATTCGAATAAATGCATCTCGTGAAAGGAATCACAATACCGATTGATACCGTGAGAATATCAGACCACGCTGAAACTTGAAACTTTGCAGTATTAACGGTCGCTGAAACAAAGTGTATAATATTAAAAGAAGTTGATAGTATAAGAAAATAACTCGTTTCGAATCAAATTACTTTCACTCTTCTGTACGTGATATTATATTGCACCGAGTATTATTTCATTAAAAGTTTTTCGCAGCATTTGTATTTCAGTTAGATACAATACGACGTATAAATAAGATAAGATCAATAAACTGCGGAGACCTAGTTTTCTGCCTCCCCTAAACCAAAAGTGCATTTCCGCTCCTGTAAGAAAACAAAACAAAAACCTTTTACGTTTGCAATAACATTTGTTACATAAAAGTTACATACCTATATATATATTGCGAATCTATTTCCAATATGATTTCATCGTAACTATATCCGCTTTATCGATATAAACAACGCGATTTTCCGCACTTTCATTTTAAGAAACTATAAAAATCGTCTTATCCCCCGCTACAATAATCCGTTCAATCAAACACACACGCACACACACACACATACATATCTATAGCTTACCTCGCACACCTCTCGAGATGAAAGTTCACGCTGGAATCCCTCTTTTATTTATCCGGGCGCAAGTGACTCTTGCGCCCGGGCAGATCTGTCCTTCCACAATTGCTCTTTGTCAAGTTCGTAATCGAAAAGGAAGAGAGGGAAGAGCGAAATCTTTCCAACACTCAACTCTCTGCCGTCCCCCCACACCCAACACATACGTACATATACGCGCGCGCCCTTTTCATCCCTAGAGCTGTAAAAGCACGCGATATAAAGGAAGACCAGTGTCAAATGAAGGATTCCCCGATCAATTCCTCGCACTCGAGGAGGAGGGTTAAAGAAGTCGTTCTTTCGGTTCCTGGGGCTTGCCCAACGACTTCGTCTCATCGCTGCACTCGCGCGCACGGTTTATTTCGCTTTCCATTGGGTCGGGCACAGACGTTTATTAGAAACTCCCGTTAAAGACGTCCGATATTTCTTAATGAGCTTTTGCGTACGTACATATATGTATGGTTGGATGAAATTGAGTGGAGATTGAATTTCAATATGATATATGTTATTATTATTAATATTGGCGAGGTTGATATTGACACAGGAAAGGAATAAGCCTTAGTAATTATGCAAAGAAAGTGAATTGATAATAACCCAGACCGCATATATATTTTCATAAATAACCGATGGCATATTCTTATAATTCTTTTACAAATATAAGAGGGTATATAAAAATTTTACTGATCTGCATTGCATTATATATGTATATTTCATTTATTATTTTTACCGCCGATACTGATATACGAATATAGAGCACATATACTTTTCCTCCCGATAGTCTATTTATTATTACTTATCATTATATAGTACGCTATTGAAATTTTAACAAACCTCAAAAAGACCTCGAATAAGGTCGCGACTATATACCGGTACACGCGCTCTATATTAGAATAAATTTAATCTTCGTCCGGCAACTATTAAAAAGCATTTTAATATAAGCACATCGAGCTTTACTAACCCATGCATCGTGGCGCACGTTACGCACATATACCGCGGGATGTATATATACAATTTCGCATCGACGTAAAATTTCGCGCTTCTGGCTTTTAGTGCTCTCGGGCGCGCATGTAAAATGCACGTATTTATGCTCAAAATAGTGACGAGCATGATCGCGCGTCGGACAGCAGTGCATAAATCCCCGATGAAGAACTTTTGTCCCAGCCGCTCGCGCGTGATTCGTTATATGCCTCTGCCCCTGCTACTAAATTTTAATGAAAAATTAACGTTCCCTTCGCACTACACAGCGTCCGCGAACGTATCACACGTACGTTGCTTCGGCTGCTGGTACACCTCGCGTATAGTTGCGCCAGCTAGCTAGCTCGCGCAAATATACATGTTTCTCATCTCATATTTGCCAACGTATTCATTTGCCGGTATTTATGCTCGCAGTTATATGGCCGCGGGCTGTTCTCTAAATTCACTTGATGAATTTCACTTTAAAGTTGCTCGGTGGCCACCCATCCTATATACGCGCGCGAATGTATAGTATCTCTCTGCCTCTCTTTCTCGCGAGCGAACGCGTTTGCTATTCTAACCGTTTCGACGCGAAGCGCGCTCTGGCGGTCGGGGAATAAAAAGTCGCGAAATTAGAGACGGAAATTTTACCGTAATTAGAGTAATAAGACCCTTACGCCGCTGGAGTCGGGAGAAATGGGGCGGCAAAGCTTTGCGGCCGAGGGCGCGTGTATATGTATGTATATATAGCGACAGAGAAAAGAGGTGGGAGAGAGCCAGTCGGCGGATGTTTGCGAGGAGCGCGAAAAATGTTTGCCTTCGTTTCGAGGATTTCGCTCTGACCTGTTTCGAGCGCTGTTATTATTTGCGTGTAATTGAAGATTTTTCACTAGGTCAAGCCTTAATTACAGGGCTAAAAATGCAAATTTCGAAATTCGACGTCGCTGTGTATATAACTTTCTTAATAATCGCGAGGAGTCGTGTATATGAATTACACTTGTTATGAATTATATGAGTAATACCCATTTCGCGTTGCTTCATTTATATGCGGAATATATAGCTGCGAGTAGTGTGCCGTAAAATATAGATAGGAGAAGAGACACTTTTATGTGTTTGAACTGGTAAGTAGTATAAGGAGCGACTTAGTAAGACGTATCTCTAATACTGCTACACGTTCAGGACTTAATCGTATCCGTAAATTATGTGTATTTTGCGCAAAAAAGCCAAAGTTTATTCTTGAAAGAAAATTTTCATAAGGTGTTTCGTATTTTTAAAACTCCAGAGGATATAATAAAGTGATGAAGTGAAGCAATTTTTCACTTAAAATAACTTTATTCAGGGCATAATGAAAATTTTTAATAGCCCGCTTTTAAAATTTATTACGAAGTAAAGATTAAAAGCAAACTGAAATAAAAATTTCAGTATATAGGTAAATAATAACTTATCGCGTGTATTGATCTTCAAGAAACTCATCAAAATGAATAATGCTTTATTAAACGATTAATATATTTATATCTATAAAATTATTATAAAATTAAATTATTTATTTTAAAATTTTAACTTTTATATTTATATCGATATTAATTTAAATGAAGTGCCATCATGGATATAGTAATTTATTTTTGATCCATTCCCCAATATTTCAATCAACAAACTTAATAATAAACACTTGAATATGATATTAATAATATACTTATGTGTATAATAATAATACCCGATATCATTCATCTTTAATAAACTGCGTTCATTGGATTTTAGCTGCTTCAAAATAAAAATTATTGCCTCCCGTGACTCTAGAATACATTCTATATTCTATCAAAATTGGATTCAAAATATATCTAATGAATCTATTACCAAAGAATAGGGCCTCATAAGTTTCGAAATATAGTGAAGGTTCATATTATGAGGTGAGCCATATTGAGGGTCCCTGCCTTACTGAAATGCATGCATTAGTTTTACATCACAATTTCATATTGAAAATATCTTACATTTTCCAATAATAGTCTACAAAGTCATTAGCAGCTTAATTATTTGTTTTCCCCGTATCGGAAAAGACGAGACGCGAAATGCCGCAATGCTTAGCAGCAAACAAGCTATAAAATATCGACTATTACCAACCCCACAACCTCCTCCTCTCTCTGCAAAAAGTAAGATTAATCTCCCGCGACAAGGTAGTAAATTTCTCTTCTCGGCCTACCGGACAGCAGTGCGCCTCTCGCGATCGCCGTGCTATATAACCCATCGACGACGAGAATCCCGCGGAAAATCAGCTTCTCTCTCTCCTCTCTCATTCCCCCTTCGCACTAAAGTCCGGTAATCGAGAACCGAGCGCACGAGCCGCGGACAAAAACGACAATGAGAAAGAGAGAGGGAGCAGCAGTAGCAGTATTTCATCAAGTTTTCCCCTCCTGCATTTGTCACCGCGCGCGCGAGGGCGCGGCATATTATCCGCGCGCAACTACCGCGAAATGGAAGCGGCTGCGCGCTCGGAGCAGGGGGAAAACGAACGCGCGAACTTCCATTCAGCGGGCCGCGTTTAATGCCATTTTACGCATTCATTCAGTTTTCCGCGAGCGCGACGCGCGACAAAAGAACGATTCGCGCCTGTGAGAATATATGTAAAAATAGAGGAGGTGGTAGCGCGGCGCGCAGAGGTGATAAATTTACGCTCGAAGTTGTCGCGATGGGAAAACGCTGGCCGCGCGCGGCTTCGGAGCGAGAGGAAAATTCGCAACTTTTTCGTCATCTGAGAGAGAAAAGGGAGAGGCAGTGGAGAGGTGGGAGAGAGGGTAAAAAGCCGTATGGGCATCGGCTCTGTGTATATTAATGAAATATTCATCGGGATTTATCGCCCGTAAAAATTGCAACGTACTCGCGCGTGTACTAAAGTTTCAGCCAGGTATGAGCGGCGCGTAAATTATGATCGCGGTGAGAGGGAGTGTGTGGGTGTGTGTAAAAAGAGAGCCGCGGGGAAATTGTTTTTTTTCTAAGGACTTTTATTAAGGATCCTGCCGTTTATTAATTACGACGCGCCTGACGCCGAGAGAGGGAAAAAAACTAACGAAGCTGCTGCGCAACGCGGGCTTGTGCCCGACGGGCGTTTGCGTTTTAAAATTGGTGGCGCGCGCTTAGCTTATGCGCTTTACGTATATATAGTTGCGAGAGCAAATGTGCATGCACGTACTGCTTACAAAGGAAAATTGTTGCAGTACTTAAGAAATGCGGAAAAAAATGTTGTTAGAGCGTTTAGAAAGTACGGGAAAGAGGTTTTGATAAGGTCCGGGTAAAATACTAGTAGTAAAAGGAGAAACTTGGTCAGACGTAGCTTTGAGCACTGCGGTACCGCTTTACGTAGGTATACATGCAGGGTTATTTATTGTTTTTATTATTTATTTAAAGTTGTGTATGCCTGCAGTGATGCTTTGATGAACACCCAAGAAACAAACACATGAATAATTAGAGCGTGGTTATTATTGAGGTAGTTAACATCTAAAAAGGTTGACTCCATTCTCAAGATATTATAAGATTGCGATCAAAAATACAGAATATTGTCACACGAATAATAAAGTAAAACGTTTTTTTTAACTCTCTATAATTATTGTAACCTGTATAAACCTCAAAACAACAATACATTTATTATTCATCATTTTGATTTAATACAGCTATAATATCACCACCGCGCTTCCTCACGCCCCACCGACCATAGCCAATCAGCACGGCGATGTTCTCGACACCACTTCTCGCACCCTCGCAAACGTCGACAGAAGAAGAAGAGGAGCGGATAAAGCCGAAATCGACCATACATCCCCCTTTTCGCGAAGCTCGCAGTGGCACGTCGACGCTCGCGACTTTTACGATCGGCGCGCATGAAACTAATCTACACGCGCTCGAGTGTAGACTCATGCTATATATGTGCTCCCTCTTCCCTGGGCGCGCTTGACCCCGCGCCTCCGCGCCCGCTCTCGTCGCTTTATCATCCCCGTTTAATCCTTCGGCCGCGGATGATAAAAGCGAAATGAGTTTTTTTATTGCTGAGTGCGCGCGCGGCAGCGAGCGGATTGAGGTAAGTAAAAAAATTACCGCATCTGGTTTTATTATTGTATGTCGTTTATTGCCGTACGGGATGTGCTCGATTTGCAAAGGATGGAAGCGAGTAGGGGGAGGTATATGTGTGGTTGGCGGATTTTGATATGCCAGGGGTTCGTTGGTAAATGTTTATAATGAGATCATGAAGAAATCTGCCACTCCTCTGTACCTAAAATAGTAGAAAATTTATTATTATTATTTTTTTTGCTTATTTTTATGCGAGTAGTTTATTTTTGTATTCTATCTGAAAGTTTACTAGAATAATGTTGAACAATTAAAAATACTTTTGTGACACAGTTTTTAAGAATAAAATGTATTCTTTTGAAAAATGTCAAACAATTACCTTCGTCAAACGTGAATAATTTCATCAGTTACTGTCAGTCGTTAAGTTTGAAAAATGCAAATAAAACGTACGGAAATGACCTATAATGCGACCAATTTCGAACTGATGTTACTTTAGAGCACTACACGACCTAAATCCGCACATAGGTTACGCCTATATCCGTGAGTTAAGTAGTCCATTATAGCACCATGCTCGTTCACCCTTGCTATGCTCGGGCGCTACCACACGGTACCATACTGGACTGCTTAAGGCACGAATAGGCGTGCTTACTAGTATCATAATATACGTTTTAATCCACATTTTTAAAACAGAGAAAACCAAATGAAAGGTCATTTTCTTTAGTTTTATTTGCGTCTGTGAAGATTCTGATATCGAGAATTTTCTGAAAATTCGTCTTACGCTTAAAGCGCAGTGGGCGTCACTTCAAAAATGGGAATACAACCGTACTTAAATTGTCGTAATATAAAAATAATCATTTTCACTCTGTACACGCGTCACTGGCATTTTATCTTTTAATATTGAATAGATGTTGACCGATACGTTTCAACGAAAAAAAACAGAGAGAAATCACCCGATGAACATACGACATGACGGGATATCTATAAAACGTCGTCATCCGGCTAAGATTGTTTAATACATTAAAAGATTCATCTTTTATTATCAGTAACGATTTGCCACAAGAAGTCGGCGCTGGGGCTTTTAACGACCCATAAAAAAGAGACGCAGTTTGACCCAGTTATCCTTTTACGCCTCGGCGGTCGGTCAGCGTAGGGCGTTTAATCCATCTGCTTCGCGCCCCCATCTCTCCCTCTCTCTCTCTCTCTCGCGAATCAAAACAGCTTGCCGTTGTTGCCGGCGACGAGTAACGATCGACTTTGTCGTAACGAATTTTGATTGAGTAAACTTTCGCGAATTGTTGCCCTTTCAGAATTCCGTACCGAAGTGCGCAGAGTGCGCGCTTTGCGTTTGCATTGTGTCGCGCGCGCGAGTTAAAATTACACTTTTCGAAATGCTTTAATCAAAACTTACAAACAACAGGTCAAACGGGTATTATTCGCGTAAACAATGGAGTTTGTCCGTCTTTTCGAAATCCAGATTGTTATATAAGTCCTATTCATTCCATTTTATTCGTTTTTGAAACACTTATATATATATTTCCATTCTCGCTGGTTATATATAATACAAGTTCTTAATTGTTTGATTAATTGTGGGGCACTGCACTTCAGCGGCACCAACCGCCTCGTATCCCAATTCAATTACTCACTCGCGTCTAAAATATCCTTAATTAATCCTAACCGCCACGCAAACCGCAATTGATTAAACAATCGAGAAAAATAAAGCTTATAGTTTCGGCAAATTCGCCCGCCTCTAAGTAGACTCTCTCTATATCGCCCGAACCAATTTCTAATCACGAATTCCCGGCGCAGCGCTGCACACGACGCCGCGCGGGGACTCGACTGTGCCGCTTGCTTTCCCTCTCTCTCTCTCTAGCGCGCGCCGGGATTGAGTAAATGCTGATATACACGCTCGGGCGGCGCTTTCGGATTGTCTTGGAAATTCAGATTGTGGAATTCGACGCTTCGCGCTTGGGAATGTCAAGATCTCGCCTCTCTCGCACGCTCGCGTCGCGCGCGCGCTCGGATTTTCGCGAGTTAACTAGGCTGCCGCTGCTGTCCCGGCCGAAATGCTTGTCGTGTTTTCCTTGTCGTCTCTTGCTATTTCTCTCTTTCGCGTGAGCC
The DNA here is from genome assembly GCA_900474315.1 of Torymus auratus. Taxonomy (NCBI): domain Eukaryota; kingdom Metazoa; phylum Arthropoda; class Insecta; order Hymenoptera; family Torymidae; genus Torymus; species Torymus auratus. The sequence continues at coordinate 11,411 of UXGD01000268.1, read as the reverse complement.
GCGTGCGAGTGTATGAAGCTCGCGATGACGCGGTAGCGGTGGCGCGGCAGCGGCGGGGTGTATATCGATTGAAATTTTCGCGGAATCGTGGAAGGAGGTGAGGTCGGAGGAATTCCTCGGCAGAGGTATTTTTGTCTATAGGATGTGAGAGGCTTAATTTGCGCTTTTGTTGCGTGTTATATATGCTCGAAATTTTGAGAGAGGTGGCTGCGATGGTTGAATTTTGATGAATTTTAATTTTCGGAGGGAAATTGAAGTTTGCTGAAAATAATTTCCGCATGTAAATTAGATTTTTAACTTTCCGGAGAATAATTTAAGTTTGCATTACCAAACCCATTTCGGTTTTGTAAATTGATAAAGTTTGAATAAATAAATAAAATTTATTTAAATTCTCTTCAAATAATAAAATCATTTTCTTTGGCACTATTTATACTTGACATATTTACCTCAATATTAACAATGTTGTTCAATGTTAAATCCGCAAACCTCGAAAAATCTCAGAATTAAATGAAGAAGCGCGTTATACAACTTGTATTCTTTAATTAAGTCTTTCCCTGCTAGGGACAAAATAACTTTCGCGTGCGGCCTGCCGTTGGAATAACACTAATGAGAGTACATTTTCCATTAAAAGTCCTGAGGAATGACATAGAAATTTTTCAATTAAAAAGTTACAGTTTTTTTCGCCCCCCCCCCCCCCTCCAACACTCATTACTTTTTCTTCAGCCTTATTCAGCTTCCCCCATCCCGTACGGATCAAAGGCATGCTGCTAGCGTCCAAGAGAGGATTTCAAACTGAAATTTTAATTAATTATATAAACCAAGATCCGGCTAACCTAGTTAATGTATTCTGAAATTTCACGAAGCACGACGCGCGTCGGTCCATGCAACTCTTCCTCTCTCTCTCTCTTTCCACTTTAAACATTCTGCAAATCACAAACATCTCCCTCCCATTAAAAGCTTTACGCGCCGCGTGTAGCCTCTTTAGATTTTCCCGGAACTGATTAACTTTTCGCGCGCGCGCGAGCGCTACATACCTCGCCTTCAGTTAACAACAAACTCCAAGCGGATATACGAAATAATAAACGTAATTTAATAATAAAATTTAATACCGCTTTCGTCTTCTTCCCCTCAATATTTTTGAATTCCAACGTGGACGAAGAAGCGTCGGAAAATTCTTTATTGCTCTATTGTACTCGATCTCTCCCTCTCTCTCCCTTGTTCGTGCTGCATAGCGTTCTGACATGTAATACAATAAAATTATAGCTGAGATCGAGAATCTTCGAATTACCCGGCGGCAGGAACGCAGCGAATTACTGGTGTATGCATTCAACATACAGAGGGATGGATGCAAGATTCGAAGGTATATAGCGCATCTCTCAATTCCAAGTATTTACTGCTGCAGCGCGCGCAGTCGATCCTTTTACGGCTGATTACCTTTCTCGCGCGCAAGGAGCGAGTTCCTCTGTCTCTCTGTCTCTCTCTCTCTCTCTTCATCGTCACTTTGGCGTTGCCGCACATTGCTGTTGCTGGCTTTAATCGAGACAAATTACTCGACGGGCGCGCGCACGTGAGGCGGATGGGTCACGGATCAGGAATAAGTCCCCGGCCGTCCGGGCGTCTAAGAAAGCTTTGTCTTACTTTCCTTTTATTCGTTCTCGTTAGCCGAGTATCAAACGAAAGGTCGCACGCGATTAGGTGTGTAATTTTTATTAATCGACGTAGGTGGTATCAATAACGAACTTTATTGCCTCGTGAAGAAATAATTTGATGATGTTATTTTGAGTTTTGGAAGATTGAATCGAAGATTGGCAATCGACGCGCGCGGTGTAACCAATATATAGATTTATACTTGAGAAGTTATTATATTCAGTATATATATATATATATATATATAACTCGCAAAGTACCATCCAAGCAAGGTTGTTACATATTCGAGTTACTGCGCTACTGCTCGTTACGTTGTCAATAGCGGTTTGACGTTGCAGTTCTCGTTTCCAATGTAAACCAAGAAACCGAATTAATCAACGGCAAATCGATATGCAAGAGCTTAACGAAATAAGGGAAGCGGAGTAAGGTTTGAAATAACATAGTCTCTGATGCAATTACTAAATTTAGATTGATGTTTAACAATAACAGTAGTAATCTCATTTATAGGGATGACCGCGTCTTGGGAGAGTCTTATATTTTCACTAGAGCGAAAATTGTAACAAAAATGAATAATGTATAAAGACTGTTTTTACCAAAAATGGTCAATTTTCGGTTATAACGCAAGATTTGGATATATAATTAGATTACTATACATACTATTATTGTTAATCTTCAATCTAAATTTAGTAATTGCATCAGAGACGATGTTATGTCAAACCTTACTCCGCTTTCCTTATTTCGTTAAGCTCTTGCATGTCGATATGTCATTGATTAATTCAGTTTCTTGGTTTACATTGGAAACGGGAACTACAAAATAGACCATTTTTGGACAGTATAGAAAACAAATCATTTATTATGAATTCGTTACAGTTTTCGACAAAATGAAATATATTAGTATCTGAGATATAACAGTTATTGCAATCTCGAAGGTAATAAGGTTCTCCCGAATAGGATCAGTACTTCCTCACGTGTAAAACCAAAGTTTTTATATTTTAGTTTTCAAATTCTAGTGTTTGAAGAATACTAAATAACCGCAATTTTATACACAAGGATAATTTAATTATTCTGATAAAATATTTGACTTCTCACGGCCCACCGCTGTCATGTAAATCTCTTTCCAAAGTCCCACACGACAGTCAAATCATTGGCAAGCCACTCACGCCTCATACATACCATCACCCCGTCGGAACATCATCTCCCCCGACATCTCGAAACCCCGCTCTCTAACGCAATTTATAATCCACCCCGAGCGAGACTAATAACACACTGTCGCTGTCCGAAATCGCGACTCCTGGCATTTCTCATCCTTTATCGAATTCAATCTACCGCGGCAACTTTCCAGAACCCCCTCAAGTTTTGTCATTCCCCTGTAAGCGGTGCGACCGCGGCATAGCAGTGCTTATTCAGTCTGGCTGTTTTCTCTCTCCTCCTATCTCTCTCTTGGCTATATCTTGTATGTGTATATATATGTAAACTCCGTGGAAGAAGAGGAAAAGCAGCCGTGAAAGATGCGAGGCGCGGGAGATTTGAGGGAGGAAAAGCACTGACCGACGTTGGGGTCGGGACGCTATACGATTTCGTTTCCGAAAGCGAAAAGTATATCGGACGTGCGAAGAGAGATCGAGAGAGAGAGAGAGAGAGGGAGGACGAGAGAGTTTCTTTTCCATTGGCGGATCATCGCGCGCGAATAGCGACGGGAGACGCGAAAGCGAAAGGGACGAGGGTATACCTATCCTAGGATATGTCTGATGTGACGGAAAGAGAGGGAGATTCGTCGGGCAGACGGATTTGTCGCGTTTCGATCACGCATGTCTACCTGCGTATACTGTGAAAATATACGCGCTGTTTGGGCGTGCACTGGAGCTGGATTTATCCGACGTAAGCTTCTTTTGCCCACTTTTTTTTCTCCTCTTTTTCTCGTCGGAATCTTTAGGTTTTTTCGTATTTTTCGGAGAAAAATGATCGATCACGCTACCATCGGTTCCTCGCGCGGACCAGACTACGCACCAAATAGAGTACGAAACTGGTGATCGCACCGATCCCGCGGATATTAAGAGCGTAACGATTTATGGGCGACGAAGGGGAAAGAAGGAGAAGAAGATTCTTCGCGCGCGAGGGCGACTCCATTAGCGCTTTATAAATTGAAAGCGATTACGGACGATGACGGCATTGAGAGCGATTTTTCCAGAACGGCCATTTGATCCTTATGGCTTTTGCCCTCTCTCTCTCTCTCACTTCTAGCTGCTCGTTATACCTCTGCCTCTGATCCTCTCTCGCTGCCTCCGTTTCTATATATGTCTCCGGCGTCATTATTCATCGAGATGATCTGTTGACGAACGCTCGGGATATCGCGAAATTTGTCAGAATTTTGCGATGAATAGAATTTTGTCATGTCGGAATTCGAGCTCGGGACCAAGATATTCGAATTCAGCACGTCAAAAAAACCCTATAGCTATAGTTTTACGCCTTTTTGACGATATCGAGTTTTTAAGAATATCTGAGGAACCGGGTCGGAAAATATCAATTTTGTCATGTCGGAATTCAAGCTCGGGACCAAGATATTTGAATTCAGCACGCCAAAAAACCCCTATAGACATAATTTTAAGCATTTTTGAGGATATCGAGTTTTTCAGTAAACCGGGTCGGAAAATATCAATTTTGTCATAGAAATATTTCATCCGCAGTACTAGTGTATTCCACGCTCTAATTGGGAGAGGTTTACTATTTTACGCAAAAACGTCGCGTTTTCGGAGAGCAGCTGTGATTTGTTAAAGCGAGCTTGTGTGTAAGGAATGTAGCCGCATATAGTTACATTAATATCGCAATATTTTTCCTTTTTTCGTGCCCCCCCGTCCCGATGTAGTTCGGCTCATATTATACAATCTAGTCTGAGATTTTTCATTTAATTACGGCCGGTTATGGGCCCCGCGCATACTGCGAAACTTTTTAATGAACCCGACCGAGCGCACTTTCTCCATTACTCAAGGAAAACTTCTAATAGCTCCTACCCCTCTTTCTCTCTTCCTCTCTCGTGCGTCAAACTGGAGTGTGAGCCCTTGGCGAATTCTTTCCCATCCCTCGTCTTTCATATATATAATACACACCTAAAAACAAATTCACCCTCGCGTCTAATACAGCCCGGGCTCCGCGTTATTATTTCGCGTAACGACGTGAAATTTCGCGGTCAATAATATTTTCCCGTTGTCGTGTGCACGAGGGAGATAATCGATTGACGCGTATATAACAAATATCGTCGCAGTGGGAGCGTGCATAGATCGAATGGAAATGTCGCACGGCAGCGATGAACGCCGCGGATTTGTCGCGACTTCCGCTGCCTTTTTTCATGTCTCTGTCTATATCTCTACCTCTCCCTTTCTCTTGTCTCCTCATAAAAAATGATCGATCGTGCGCTTACGGGAGAGAGAGAGAGAGAGAGATGAGCCTACACGGATGTAGGCGCGCTCGATCCCCGGATCAGTTTTAGCTCTCTCGCTCTCGCACTCACTCACGGACGTATATATTAAGAGTGAGAGAGCGGCTGGTATGGATTCCCGTTCACTCGCTCGAGGGTGAGAGTCGCAGTGTATTAAAAGGACCTCGAACCTTCGTTCGTCGCCCTCCTCGGATCTCTTCTGCTTTTTTTTTGCTTTTTACTTCGCACGCGCGGACTTTTGAGGTCGGCAAAATATAGAAAAATGTTCGGTAGGGCTTAGCCGCGCTGCGAAAACTTTGATCGAGAATTTCCACAGCTAATCTTGAAGGAACGAGAGAGAGAGAGGGAGAGAGAGAGAGAAAGCGAGAGAGGCAGAGAGAAACGAAATAGTGTATTTATTATTTGGACATGTACTGACATCACGGATGTGTGATGGTGGATCGTATTAATCACCAAACATGGGCATGCGATGATAAAAATTTGTTTTATTGTAGCCAATGATTTTCGTTGATGGTCTACTTATGTATTATAAGCCGAATTGACTGATGACTTTATCAATCATACTGCTGTTCTCATTCGTTTTCTCTATAGCGTAATATTTCCACACGGTGATCATTGCTATAATTTTTATTTGAGTGATATAGGTATAATAATGTATCGTTAGTAATAAATAATTTTATTTATTATTATTATTATTTATTTTTTTAAGAATCATTTATGCATTCCCTTTTTGTTTTGGTGTGCAAATGAACCCAGCATTTATTTTGATGATTCCATTTTGAAAATTAAAATAATCAACACTTGCTTTGCAAATGAGGGCAAAGATACTACTGAATATATTTCCATGCGAAATGACAGAAAGCTAATTTGCGATATTTCCATATTAAAATGAAATGTGCCGAATATTTATACACAATTCTTTTATTCCCCATTAACTCAATTAGAAGCGATGCCCTTCACGCTATAGAAGATATTAAAAATATTCTAATATATGTATGTATATGTGTATAGAGATTGATAAGAGCAGCATGGAAAAAATATCAACCAACGCCGATGGCAATAAAACGAGCGCGTGAACGGCTCTATATTTTTAATTTCGAACTTTTCATTAATTTTTCCCGCCTCTCATACACACACCCGTCGGCTTATTCATCTCGGCGCTCTAATTGTTCGTCGTTGCGCGCTGTGTGTGCTTTATTCATCGGACGTACACGTGCGGTACGTCAAGGAAGAAGAAGACGTATAAGAAGAAGGGAAAACGTCATTATACGGATCGACACGGGATGAAAGATAAGTTTGCATATAATTTTCGCACGCGGGCGTGACGGAAGCTCGCGAATAGTTATGTCATTAGTGTAATGCAGGGGACACGCCGCGTGCGCGTCGTCTGGTTAATTTCGACTTCCTCCCTCTTCCTTTCTTTCTCTCCCTCTCTCTCTCTCTCTCTCTCTCTCTCTCTCTTTCGCTCTGCCTCGTTGTGTGTCTCTCCCTCTCTCTTTTCCGCGAATTTGAGCTTACATAATTCCTGATCTCGTAAACGTAAATCGGTCGTAAAGAGCCATGGGGGGCGAAGGAGAGGGGCGAGGGGGCAAAGAGTCGGGTAGGGAAATTTCGAGAAATATTATACATGTGCTGCGAAGTATAGATTTAATCTTTCGAGATTATACTTTTACTAGCGAGATTTCGAGGAGCCGGAGGAGAGAAATTTGCCGGAACCTGCTTTAGCATAATTTCATTAAGCACGAGGGGAGCAGAGAGAGAGGGAGGGAAAGGTGGGAAAAGGAGAGCGCGAGGTAGAGGCACAGAAAGAGGGAGAGAGTCGATTGCAGTACCTTGAATGCAAATGAAATTTTCGTCAAAGAACTTTTCTCCCGAAGAAGCGCACTTTCAGAAGTATTTTTTGCACTCGGCCCGGTATAACGTCATGCCAAAGATACGTAAACGCTAACAGAAGTTTCGCGAGCGAAGTGTTCTTTCCTCACTTATCCCCCTCTTTTAACGAGTCTTACTTTATATTTCAACCGAGGGAATTTGATTATTATGATTAAGATGCCGGGGCAGGATAGCGGAGATGTTTCCCGGCGCAATTAACCCGATGTTGAAAAAGAATGCAGCGCTGAGAATGGTTATTTCAACAATTTTTACCTTCTCTATCTTTTATTATTATTAGTTGGTTATACAGAGAATCAGTGTAACGACTCGTTTAATAAAATTATACTTCAGTTAAGAATCCATATTTCTAATATTTGACTTGTTATAATAAATCATATATTCAAACAAATTTTCCGCGTGAAATATATGAGGATAATTAATAGAGTTTTACACCCATGTTTTATTGATAAAAGAACATCAATGAATTATTTTAGTACTGAAATAATGTTTCATCAATACATGAATTTTCAACATTTATCTCGATATTTATTAAAGTGCATAATTAAAAGTTCTCTGTCGGAAATGACAACCGTGTCGAACATGAAATTAATTTCCATGTAATAAAATTTTTTTTCGTTCATCATATGTCAAGCTTTAACATCAGTCAGGAAATAAATCTGTTCATTTACAGACGATGCATTTGAAATAAATATAAATTTCGATTCAAATAACAAAATAAAATTCCGCTTTTCCATACAAGTGTATAAGTTTTTTATTCGTATAATCATGTGTAATACATATCCTTTCAAATCACACACATATCATAATAATTTTATTAATATCGCTCGGCGATTTCTAGTGTATAACGCCTCACCACGGCCGAATATAAATTTTCATTTTAATGCGTTTGCTCAGCGAGAATATTTGCGCGCGAATTCATTATATCCGTTTAATATGTAAAAAGCGCGCATCATGCCGCCAGCAAAAAAAAGTCAATCGCGCTCTACTCTTCTCTCACTCTCCCGAAACGCTCCGCGCCCATAAAAGTCCGAACGTTATTTTTCCCTCGCTGGCGAATTACGCGCTGAGAAATCAAGCGTCGCCCCGGCAAAATTTAATTTTGCCTCCTGATTTTCGCCCTCTCTCACTCAGACTTATTTTTATCTTACATATATAATGTATTTTATTAATAATGTATTTTAATTTTATCAAAAAGAAAATAATTATGCTTCATTAAAACAAAATCATATTGATCTAGGTATCTATCTCTTTGGCTTCCGCAATCGAGAAGCAAAACCCACATACAAGCACGACCGCGTTCGTTTCTTCGCCCGCATGTGTATACAGACGCGTGTACGTGCACGTGCGCACAAGTAGCAGGCGATACTGCGGAGGGATGAATTAATGCGATAGCGGCAATTACGTATCGATATATTGACGCGGCATTCGGTATATAGTAATTGCCGAGATGGGGAATATCTAATTGCTGTTTGTTTTCGAGGGGAGGGAACGGTGTCAGCGGAGGTACTTTGAGGCGCGAGCCCTTACGTGTTATGCGCGCACGCAGGTGGGTGTGCGTTACGCGCGAGTAAATACGAGTGTTTTACTATTGGAAATGCATATTACATCGGCGAGCGAAAGATTAAATAAACTGTTATTTGCAGTGTAACTCGTGCCGCACGCGCAGAAACTAATGTGCGCGCATCAATTAGCGGCGCATCCAATCAGCTCGGTCATTTTTGTTTATTCTGTCAGAAAGAGGTGCCCCACGTCATATAATAATTATTCCAGTCACGGTTTAAATGGGTAGTAATTTTATGATAGCTGGTATAATTGATTGCAAATAATGGCGTGTTTTTTATGCAAAAACGTAATAAGACACTTTTACTTAGAAATCTCTATAGAAGTGTATATGAAATACTATATACAAGGTAATATTATACGTAAAAATTTAATTAATTCGTCATTAAAATTTGAAGAATTCAAGAAACAATCCCCGACGTCTAATCGTCCAACCGCACATCTCGAGCAATCCGCAGCGCCCGAACCTGCCAACCCCAACGACCAATTCTCACCCCGTTCACTGATACCCGCCGACTCCACTCTCTTCCACCCGGACGTTTAATCAACTAAGTGCGCGACGCGCAATCGACGCGCGCGCGAAAAGCTATATACCTATATACCGAGACGCCCGCCACCGGCAAACAGACTGCGCCGCGCAACCACAGAAAGAGGGAGGAAAAAAACAAACGCTCCGCCACCTGCGCCGCCGCAGATTAGACCCGGCGAGAGCGTTAGGCGGAAAGAAATCTCGGGAGCAGTAGTAGTAGTACCAGTGCTGCGCCAAAAAAAAGTCTTTACCAAGGAAAAGCTGGGTGAAATCGCGTGTGTAGGTCGTCTGGTTGGTAGGTAAAGGAGTCTCGAGTGCCGGCACATTATTATCATTATTGCTGTTCTTGTTGTTGCTGCTGCTGGTGCATAAGACACGGCGCGACCGCGGCGCGTTAGTTCGGCCGCTTGAGGAATTACTCGCTCGAGAGACGAGAGTGCCGACGACTTTCCTACACGCGTATGTATGTATGTATATATACGTACCTTATATACGGCGCGCGCCGCGGAAAAATTCGCCCCGGCGAGCCGAGACAAAGGGGCGGTCGGGACAAACGGGTGTCGCGGCGCTTAAGTGCGTGCGCATCGCGCGCGAGCGGACGGGAAAGCCGTGTAGCGAGGATACGATGTAATTAGTGCCGTGAGAGAGATCGCGGGATTGGGTATCTTTATAGTGTCTGCAGTATAGTTCATTCATTGAATGGTTTCATTCGCTCATTCATTGGCGGAGTGCTATATGTATGTCGCGTTGAGAACACTTTCGTTGTCTGACTTTCCTTTGTTAGATGTGATGTTTTGTGTCTGGATTTTTGTATTTATGCCGTTATGTATACTGAAATTAGAAAAAAGGCGGGTTGTGAAAGTATCGAAATAGAACAAGCGAGAACCGCGCGACATTTTATGTTATACGTAACAGAAACTTTGCCGCGCGCGGTCGTAATAAATAAAAGCAAATAAACGTATATAGCAGAGAATAATTTGCGCGAGTTATAACTATGATTGTTACGTGATAGTTTGACAGATTGTTCGAAAAGTTCGCCAACTTCATCAAACAGTCACAGACTATAAATTCATAATTGTCCCGTCGTGCGTCTAATTCCACGTTGGAGCATGCATGGAGCTGTTCCCTGCTCTATTCATTTGTAGGATGTTTTTATCAACGGTCCTGAGAATTGTTTTCATCACTTGAATGTCAGATAGTTATAATAAATTTAATTAACGAGATGCATATAATTTTCGAAAGAATAAACAAATTAAATGTGCACATTTTGTTATCAGTAGTAAGAGCCGTATTCAGTCGGACAAATATAAAAACGGTATTACATATAAGTGTATAATTTAAATGTTAATATTGTAGATGTAGAAAAATTTTACGTATACTTTCTTTCTACGAAATTGGTAGTAAAGATATTTTATAAATTATGAAGTATTTCTAAAACCTTAAAATATGTTACATTTACATTTCTATATAAATCAAGTGTCTCTTATGATGAATTTTCATGAATATTAATACAGTTTACAGAGTAATAGAAGGTTTTACATAAATCCGTATTTATGAACAGGTAATACGGTTGGTAATTTACATTTTACATTTTACAAATCAGTTATTATTAATATAGATCTCATCTATAACATCAACGAATACATAAAATTTTACTTTTATGGATCGCGATTGATTTTAAAGTCAATATTATGTCGTTATTCTATCGAGCTTCATTGTGTTCTCGATTTAATTGAATGAAAATGAATGCCCTATCACTATATTATGATGAAATTAAACATTGAATACATAATATAACTTATAGTTAGCAAACTCAGCTAAGCTTAAACTTCCTGTTTTAAACACAATGTATACTGTGTACGTTTGTTACTTTAGAAATTAATCATATATACTCAAGTACTTAAATGCATAAAACATACATTTTTAATTTTATCAAAATGTTTCTATAAGGTTTACCCAATAACCAATTACGCACTACAAACAATATATTAACACCAGTTTTAAAAATTCTGAAAATTCCTTATACAATAAAACCTAATTAAACTTTCCGAAATTGCTACCCTACTAACCCCTTTCTCAATCCCACACGCAGAATTCACTAACGTGCGCGTCAAATCAAATACCACCCGCTATATCTATATATGTGCGATTCCGCCGGGAATTGCCCATAACTTGGTCAGTAAAACGACGAAAAAAAAAATTGAGGCACACCTCTGCTATAAGTTTATTCTTGTTCTATATACCCCACAATACACGAAAAAACTTTGGAACCCAAGAAAACGGGTTTGTGACACCCTTTTAGGAAAAAATCCATTTTTCTTATGGGAATTTAACATGGGAAAAATGGAC
>UXGD01000267.1:0-71639 GCA_900474315.1 Torymus auratus | reverse complement strand
TTTATTACCTTTTATACTATAAATAATGCGATAATTTTTATCTATATACTGTATCGATAAAAATAACAGAAGATTTTCATCAAAATCATCAGTTTTGATAGATACGGTAATTAAATATCTATAGAATAAATATCATCGATTCAAATAAAAGATTAGACTCAAAACAGTTTAAGACTTGAAATGTATTTGAAAGTCCATTGTGAAAATTATAAAGTATGCATTATAAGATAAATTAGATATTTAAATATCACGTATGAATTCAACGAATCTTTCCTGACTATATACTGATCCATTGGGAACACCGTTTATAGTTTTGATTAAATTAAACCCATAAACATTGTATCAGTAAACCGTCTCCACTTAAACCAACTAATTAGCATCCGATCCATTAATACCTAATTTACCAAAGAGGTTCACGGACGTGCAAAACAATCAAATCGAGGGTTTTATCTGATCCACACCCAAAGTTTCCTCAATAAATTCGCCCATCGCTTCTAATAACCACCTGTCGTACACACCAAACCAAAGTCCAAATCAAACAATCGTTACACCGTAAAAAAAGCCATCAACTCCCTACATCCGCAACCATTAACGATTCCTTCTTCGCGTTGCGGCGCGCGACCTTCCGGCGGATTCATCTCCTCAGCGGACGAGCTCTCTCTCTCTCACTTATACTCGCGCGCGTTTAAAAGGCATTAAAACAAGGCCCCCGTAGCACGCGCGTATTATACACTAGAGTTATTCCCGCTCACGCGTGTGTGCAACGCTCAAATTGACACGCCAAAAACGAGGCGAACGATATACCCACACGCGCTTCCTCTCGTTCCGCGCGTGAGAAAGATTCGCACACTCTCACTCGCGCAGAGTGTACGCAAGACAGCGAGCGACGAAAGCCGCGAGTGCGAGTGTTTCGTGGAAATATTTGGGATTTAATTGTGAGATTGAAAGTTTCAAGTATATTTGGGGTTAATTAATGAGCGCTATTATATAGTGACGTTTTCTGCCGAGTGTTTGTGTATACCTATGTATATATCGGCTTTGGAAACCGATGTGACGTTGTAAAATATATTATTACTTGGAACGACTGCCATTATAATAACAGTGTGGAGAGCGAACAATGCGACGTGCCGACGATGTGTTTACGTCTACGCTGGATGGAGTTGATAGAAGCAAGTTGTATAATGCACGTGCCTATATGCGTGAATGTTTACGGTGTATCCTCTGAATGAAACTCGAAAAATGCACATCATTGTATATAATATTTAAAATTGTGTGTATATAAACGAAGAGAAATATTATCTTTCTAAACGAAGTAGCAATCAGAAAGCATTCACCAGAGTTGAGAACGGTTCGTTTTAAAAAAGTAGAAAAAGACAAGCCTGGTAAGACATAATGCACAATATCTGTATTTTTATTTTTAGGCCGAAGCAGTAGTCACATCATTATAGAATTCGAGCTCTTTGTGCCCAAATTTGACGAGATAGCTCTTTTAGGAACGTGTCAAAATCATAATTGTACGGATCCTTTATAAAGCTAGCGTATTCAAAAAAACGTAAAACCACAATTATGAAGCCCACTTTTCACAAGCTCTCTTAATCATTAAATACCCGAAAAGCCCGAAAACAGTGGCTGCGCATCTCCATAAATCACTTTTGACAGTTGAATCGAGTCACTTCCGCTCCGGCGCGCTCCCTCCCGAACAAGACCACTTCTTCCCGCGCGCGTGTGCAATTGTATTCCTCTTTTTCATTTTTTTCGAGACTTAATTTTGGAGAAAGTCGCGCCGCCGTTCTCGTTTATACACCAACAACCGCGCGCACGTGGCGCGCCTTTTATCCTCGAAGAAGAAGAAAAAATCGCAAGAGAAGAAGAGTCGCAGAAAATCGCGCCGGAAAGATTACAATGCCAGCGTCGTGCACCTCCGGAGTTTTCAGCAATGCCGGCAAATTTTTTCGTCGCTCCGGTGCGAGAAATCTCACTCCCGTGCGCGTGCATGCCTTTCCCTTACTCGCATTGTCTCTATCCCATGCCTGGATTGCAGGTGTGCGTCTGTTGTGTCACGTGTTACTTATCTTGAAGAACGAGCGAATTTTCTGAATTCTTGGGTGGCGCTGATTGATCGTTTTTGCGTTTAATTAAGATTTCCACGCGGCGTATATGTATATACACGTCTTTGTTCGTCCTTTCGACATCGGTGAGAATCTGCGTTGATGATTGAACGTATATGGGGCTTGGATATTTTATTATGTCCTTTTAGTATTTTATAGTTTAAGAGGCTTATAAATTTTATTTCATACATTACTTAAGGTTGATGTATAATATCAAGTATATAAATGATGCACGCGTTACCGAGCTCTTAAAATAAACAGCATTGAAAACTTTTTTTCTTTCACCTCTCTATATTTAATAGTCGAAATATAATTATAAAATCTAATCAAATCATTTTTATTTTATGTTTCAGGTGAGTTTTCGGCTATATATTACCACTTTACCAAAACTTTTGATCACGTAAGTTTGAGATTAAATTTATGATGATTCAGCTATACTTAGTGTAAGAAATGACTTTGGTTCGGGAGATTTAAACATTTTATTTATTAGTTCAGCGTTTACCGGTAATACGAAACCTATAATACCTAAAATCCGCAAGATTCGTGTACGAAAAAGATTTAAATACGCAGAGGGAACGTGTTTGTATTTCCTCGTGCGATCAGATTTCTAGTTTTACCACCTTCCCATTCATCTCGAACACGAGAACATTAGAAAACAAAAGTTTCACAAGAATCGTCTTTTCACACCAGCAACATGGTGAAGACAAAAAAACACCTGGCTGTTTACACAACACCGTCATACTTATATCAATATACACATTCGTATTTTTTTCGAAAAAAAAACCAACTGCGTCACTGTGAATAGACATCTGAAATAATGAGTGAGTTTCTTGCCCCCTCGGCTTATGAAAAATAAAACAGGCCGTATAAACTCCGCCGTCTATACATCGGCGCGAGCGTTTACAAGTCCCCCGCGACTCTCGATAAAAGTCCATCGTAAAATCGCGCAGTAAACTTCGCCTCCTCACTCCGTCTCACCCCTCCCCCATCCTCGTCTTCCCATGCTATCAGACTGCTACTGCTGCGGGATACCGAAAACCAATAGCGCGTATTAAAAAATTTACGGCCTCCTAACAGGAGCTTATACGACCCTGTTATTAATTGATATCCATTGACATGCGATTCTCCCAGCCAAAATTGCACTTTTATCCCAGACGTGTAGATGCATCGTGTCGCGACACGCGTCATGCATTCTTGCAAGATGTGGAAATACGATAGTAAGACAAAGACGAGACGTGGACCTAAGTTTTTTGCGAGTGATTAGAAGCTATTTGTTTTTTTCGGCGCCTCGGGAGGCTATAATGAAAAAGTCTGCGTGGAAAATTTATACCTACGTGGGTGGACACAGAGTTGTTGGCATTGGGAATCAGATAGGTGTTAATTTTATGCTTTTCGTAGAATGCATCTTCTGGTATATATCGATGCATTTCGTAAGAATGCATTCGCCGAGCAAAATAAGAGTTGAAAAACAAGGATTTCCAGTGAGCTTGTAAAAATTTAAATTTACATCAATCAAGAAAATGAAAATAAAAAAAGAAGCAGGGATGTGAAAGTTTATTCTTCTTTGCTTTTAAAAAGTAAAAATTAAGTTTTATATATATTGCAGATAATAAAAAGTCGAGCTAATTTAAGCGAATTCTCGCAGCATTACTAACGTGTCGTAGTGGTGAAAACAAGAAATCTGCCAATCGCGCAGCAAAATCATAACAATTATGAGTCAATATCAAATGAACGTGCAATGACGTGCTGAAAAACGTTGCACAAAACTAGCGTTCCCGCCTATAGAAAACGAAGCGTCGTCAGACTTTCACAGCGCATTCTCGCGCCTTCTTATTTTTCTCACACCTCTCGCGCGCCTCTCGAAGGCGTCAGCTCTCGCGTCAAGCAAGCAACTTGATATACTCGAAATAAAAGCGAATAAAGTGAACGAAAACCCGTCGAATTGTCTGCTGGTCGTTGACCGGATAGTATGTATCAGGCGACACTCCTACGTGGAATTTTCCTATTTCTAAGCTTCGCACGCTATAGATGCGAGACGGCGGTCGACTCGCAGAAAAGCCGATAATCTTTTCTCGCAACATCTTGCGAATCCAAAATTCACGACCGCCTTCGCGAATTTAGATTCAATCAGTTCCCAGAACGCGCTGCGTGGCTATGTCTTGTCTATTCCAACCTCGATCATTTTGAACAGAACCACGCCGAGTGTAATTTGTTTCCGTTCGTGCGCCCAACGTAAACGCAATTCATCTCCGCTGCTATTCATAGCGATGGATTGCGAGTTGAGCGTGGAGGAATTTAAATGGAGGCTCGATGAAAATGATAATTCAGGGAACGCCGCCGCTGGGTGGTGTTCGAACGATGATCCGCGCGCGCGTACGAATCATTGGGGAGTAATGTGGAATATCGGCGAGAGTACAGGCGAGTTGTAAGAGGCGTGCGAAATTACGGTACGCGTGCCTGGCATTTCTTCGTATTGTAATTAAAAGGGGAAAATCGCTTTCTTAATTGGGTGCTGTTTGAGGTTGTATATGTAGTTGCAGCGTTTTCGAACGCCTTTAAGTGATAAAAAGAGGGTTTGTGAAGAATGTGGGTTTTCGAAACGGTAACTGGACGAGTTGTAAAAATAGTGGTTTAGGTGTAGCGTTCAAGGTTCGGGAAATGTTTGTGTTTACTTTATCGACACTTGTAACAAGCCTTAAATACCAATCTCCTTTAGTAGTTTGTTTTTAGTGAAAGTTGCTTCATTGCGAATCCAAAAATAGTTTGTTTTCTAGTAAGAATAGTTCTCGAATGTTCTTACGTTTTTCAGATAAGATATAAATTTTTGTTGCGAAAGGAATAATAAACGATGTTGATAATTTTTCAGATTTAGAATTGTCGGGGTTCCTATGCAGGAAGTTTTATTTTTAATCGTCACGTTTGCTTTCTGTATAAATACATAAAACGGTTTTTAGCAACTGAAAAAAACGTTAATGCAAATCAGAATTTTTAATGCTGCGCATTATTTTTCTGAAAAATGTATTTTAAAAATTATTACGTAGTTTTTGATTTAATTTGCATACTCATTTATTATGCGGTTGCGAATGCGTATATGTAAATGACATTAAATAAATAATTTCAATTTTCGACTAACTACTGCGTAATGGCTAACGTTTTTTTCAATTATACGGCTACGTGGAATATTGAATCATGTCGAAACGGCAATCAATTACCGTTACGATAATAAATTACGGAAACGATTGCACTTACTGCAATGGAAGAAGTTTCACAGCTGATTACATCAAAATTAGACAAATCATTGTCTATCAATCAAAGCCATAGTGTAACAGTTATGAAATTGATAGCTCGTGTCTCTTAGAGTAGCAGACAAAAAAATCGCTAATAATTTGCACGATTGTTTCTCTCGTCTTTTTAATCTATCGATGACAATCAATCATTAGATATGGACGCACTGGCAAGTGCGTGGAAATTCCAGTTTTTTGGTCCTCGACTCCCGAAAATCGTAAATCCCCCTAATATACGGACCGTGAATACTCGTTATTTATTATATTTACATACATAAGTGAGTGAGACAGAGAGTAGAGAATCGAACGAGAGAGGGAGAGCTCGCTCGCACAGTAATTGATTCTGGCCTTTGACGGACAGCGGAATGTTTAATCGTTGGATGGACGGTTTTTTCCTGATTTTATGGTATAGTCGCGCGCGCGACGTTGGGCATCTCGCAGGCAAGATTGTCAAGGTTATCGGCATGCGCGCAACTGTGTGTGCGTGTGTGCGCCTGCGCGTGATCGGCAAAACTGCGACTTTTGCGATTTCATCGTTGTCGGCGGTGTTGGCGTGGACAAAAAAATCGTTTTGTTTTCGTTTTGTTCGGCTGTTTTCGGGGGAAAAAGTTGATTTTCGAGAACGGTTTCATCATTATGGAAAAGAAAGATCCGGCATGTCGAAATCCTCAGTCTCTATTGGCGGTGTGCAATTAATCATCGTGAACAGTTTAGGAGCAAAATCCCGGTTTAGAATAAAAGCAAGGTATATTTGTGGCAATAATTAAGAGTGAAAGGGAAAAAACTAAAGTGGATCTTGTGTTATAAAAACATGGAATAATATTTATCAAAGTGACTTTGAATTTTGCAGATCCCAACGCTGTTTTAGCTATACTTAACATAAGAGTTGAAAAACATTTATTTATGTGATACGCTTAAAATAAATTGCTTTGATAATTTTTTTTACATCTATTCAGATATATGAGCTAATTATTAGTCGATATTTAAATTTCACGATTACGGGACGAATTTTTTAGCATTTTATATGCAAATCGAAAAAAATTCTGTGATAATTTACATGTAAAAAAAATGAACATGTCGGAAAAATTTCATTTATTTTCAGTACACAAAAGATGCATAAAACAAAAAGAATTATGCAATTTGTATATAATCCTTAAAAAGAAACATACTAATGTTTCTCTCATAATACAGTTATTAAAATTCCTTCGATTGCATCACGAAAATTCATATGTATTACACTACATTTTCGGAAAAAAATACAAAAGCAGCTCCCGCATTCTTCGAGGAAAATATTTGTCGCAAGAAGGGAGCGGCGCGCTCGAAAACAACGGTATACCTATATATAAGCTGCACGTACGCTCGTAACGAGCGGTGTCTTCTCCCATTATTACGAGCGGCACATAAACCAACAGGTATTTTTCTGCTTTACCTAATATCACGCACAACGCGCACTGTATACATATACGCGCATGTGCGTCTGGTACAGACTCTCGCCTAGGCATTGAAATCACCGTGCGCGCAAAAAAAGCTCGCTTGGGGACCACAATGCGATCGTTAAAGTCGCGCAGGGCGAGGCGAGCTAGCACGCTGTCACTTCTCTCTCTCTCTCCCTCTCTCTCTCTCTCTCTCTCTCTCTCTCTCTCTCTCTCTCTCTCTCTCTCTCTCTTTCTCTCATGAAAATCTTTCGCACACGCACGTTGATCGGGCTCGGTTCGGCTCGCGCCGTGGGAGCGGCTGGGATACCGCAGACACGGGAAAATTCTCCAAGTTCTCGTTTTGTTCGGCAACCCAAAAAGGTCGTTATTAGCTATTGTGCGCGGGTGTACGGCTAATAGCTTCTTGCGTCGCTCGGCTGTCCTTCAACCGAGGTTTAGGTATTTTAGTGAATATAGAAGTCTTTTATTTTCGCAATGATGCCGCCTCTGTACTAATCCTCTCCTGCGTAACTCAGGTTCGCGAGGAATACATTGGAATTTAAATGGCTTGTGCGGTTGATGTATTGACTTGCGTGACTTATTCGCGAGTGGTGCGCAGCTATAGTTCTGTATGAGTAATTAAAATTATAGGAATGAAGTACGGATGGATTCTCTTTGTCAATAACATTTCTCAGATGTGAGAGACGGTGGAAAAATTTGTCCCGATGTCAGTTCGTTAGTTCTGGAAAATTTGTCATTGTATTACTCAGGATGTACCATCATCTTCCATAAACAGTAATTTTTATGTCTTTTCGCGAGTAAAACTGGTTTATTTCCGTCATGTTAAGTCAATGAAATATAAACGGACTTTATATCCAAACAATATACTATTATGGCAAAAAATCATTAGATACTCGTCAACACATTAATTTTTAATTTTATGTCGTAATAAATCATGAATTACTCATCTTTGAATGAGAGCAGGAATGCCATAAGCCTCGCATAAATGAATAATTTTCTCCTTTTTTTTCTTTTTGCTGAATCTATAAAACTATCGAATGCTATAAATATCAGCTGTCGGTGACACTATTTTATTCTTCAAATCAAAATCCGCATCGAAGCACATTAGATTTTTGAAATGATAATTTTTAAACAATCATTTGTATAGTTATTGTAAATTATTCATAAGCATTTCAAGACATTGATTTACTAGAATGCGCTTGAAATACTCCTCGCGAATATTAATTCAAATTTATTATATAAATATTCGCAAAGATTACCGCTCTTCATCATTACGCGCAGCCTTTTACAAACACAACACGCTGCAGTCGCTGCGAAAAATGAATCTTCGAACCGCGCACACTGAAAGCCCGATTTAAAAGGTATAAAAAGACTTCATTATCATACAAGTATTCTTTTAAAGATATCTTAAAACCTCGAGGAACGATCGTTCATGAATAAGTCATAAAATCACGTGTATAATACGTATGCACAGCGCGCCTCGTTATTAAGATCAATTTCTCCGTATCAAGCGCGTAGGAAAAAACGACAACGAGCCATAAACTCGCCGGTAAAAATCCCCACCCGTCAAGGCTAGCCTCGCCTTGCTACGCAGCTCACGCGCGAAAACGCATCTCATCCAGATTCGCGCGCGCGCGCATCTTTTCCATTCTCCTCTTCTGCGCTCGTAAACAAACTCATTTTTTCGCCACCCGACGTTTCCGAGTTCTCCAAGGCGGGCCGTTGACTGCACGAGGAGAGTAAAAAGGTACGCGAGCGTGGAGCGTCAAGGTGACGGTTAATGGCTGATCGCGTGTATATACACATGTGCGTATGCTTACATACATGTATGTTATAGCTCGATATCGAGCGGCGCACAATGAAAGGCCCGGGGCAAGCGTCTCTTTACTTACCGGCGGCCTTGGCATACGCGCCTCGATGAAAAAGCGAGAGGCAAGGGAGAGTGAGTGAGTAAACGACGATGATCGAAGTGATGCTCGTGCCGGAAATTCTCCTGCGGCGACATTCCTTTGTCGAGAGGAAAAGTGTACTAATGCGTTTCACTTTGTTCTTGATTTCCTTTAGCTCGCGCGTCGAGACTTTTTGTTGATTTACGGCCGGCTCGGTTGATGGATGATGACCGGCAGATATATGGTGGATTATTTTTAGTAAACGCGCGCATATGAAAGCATATGTGTACATGTATGGCAATGGTAAAAGTTCAAAGTTCTCGTCGGCGATGCCGACCCTGAAAACTTGCGCGTTCATCGAGCCTTTTTTCGGTCCCTCCGACTTTTTTTTCATATTTTAATTAAGGAACTAGAAGTTTTTGTTGTGTTTTGAAAGTAGTGCTCTACTTACGTGATTTAATCTGAAAGCTTATCTGATTCGAGCGCTGATTCGATTTAACATGGACTATTAGGGGAATAAGGTTCTCATTCGAGTATGTGTCCGAAGCTGTCAATGTTAGATACATTACATTTTTATTAGATACGTTATTTACTCTTACTCATATACTAAATACGAAAATAAAAAGTTATAAAACGTGTATGGTGGAATATATATCACGCAATTAACGATGACTGATCAAACCTCTTATAATGTATGATGGAATGATGGATTGAAATAATTATACATTTATTACATTACAAATTTTGCTACATTTTTTTCTCTAGCGTACATTTATTTATATAGCTAGTGTTTTATTACTTGTGGTATATTCTAGAAACAATAATTTATACGAACTTTGAAATATAGTCATTTATCGTTCTCCACCAACTTCAATCATGAGCATTTTTTTCTAACACCGTGCCATTCAACTCAAAATGTCAAAGCAATCAACTTCAGCGGTTTTGGATATAATTTTGCGGTCGACCTTCGAGGTTAATCCAACGGCTTCTATATAGCTTACTTCGCCGCATAAAGCGATTGCCGGCAATTATGGCATTACCAGTTTGACGAAAAATTGATAAAAAAGAATTCTTGCTGGAAAAAGCGAAATCAATTGTTTTTCTCGAATTATAGGTTACCAACAATCGTCAACCAAGCCAGAAATTATTTATTTTAATTTTGAGTATTTTTTACATGAGTAGATTAAAATAACAATTATTTCATAATTTATAAATTAATTAAAAAAGCTGCTCATATGTCCAATGAAATTTCCTTCTTATTTATGAACCGTGAGATGTGAGTTCTAAAATAGCACAAATTGACACGCGTTTCAGTTTACCACGGAAATTTACATTACGAGAAAACGTTATAGAAGAAGACGGTGCTGCACCAGCACGTCGCGCAACGGCGACTTTGGCGTTAATCAGTCAAAGCAACAAACTTTATGTAACGTCGAGCAGCATTGGCTTGTCATTTACACGGGACGTGCAATTTCATTGTTGTCGTATGGATTTTCTCGTGTCTCTGTGATACCACGCAACCCCACGACTATGTTTTTGTTTGTCCGTATGGATGCGCAAACAGGTTGAAATTTAGCACCTTTTCACAGGATTTAAAAAACTTGTTTCGACAAAGCCTTTGAAAATACCTCATCGAACGTTTTGCTTTATATTCATGGAATGAGATGAGCGGACTCTATTTATAAATTGCGAACAGAATTAACTGGGATCGTATAATCATGATAAAGTAATCTTATAATTGACGTCTTAAGAAATAGAGCTATAAAATTTCTCGTTAATGTAAAGTGTATTAAACCTTCTGTAAATAGACGTCCACGCCTTAATGATTAATCAAACAAGTATTTCGATAAATGAAAAAATGAAATTATTATTTAACGTACGTTACTACAATTATAAAGATGTTTCATAATAATGATTCGCATCGATTACAAGTTGATCATTAGCACACGTTGATATATTAATCCGCAATAATCCAATTAGGACTTGGAAAATTTTTGATGTGTTCATGAGAATTATAATCCAGAAGGATGACGTCTCTGTTCGTAATGTTACAAAAACGCTTAACTCCAGTTACTGAAGAACAACTTGTTCGATTGCTCATGTATTTGTTTTTGAAATTCAAGGAGGACGTGTTTTATACTTCGGAACTTCATGTTTCGCTGGTATGAATAATATAATATACCTTTGCAATACTATTTCCAAATACTTCTGCCAATCTCTCCTCTGCAAAATGATTCAAACTTTTATAAGTTATAAATAAATTATATGGACTACTGTTTTTTTTTCTATGTCCGATACTGTATGTAACGATTGCATTTGCAGCCCTAATGTTTCCCGCTGTTTTCATTCGTGCTCACGAATTCTCTTCTCTTTTTCGTGCTATTTTGGGTATTATGCGACTGAGCACATACGCGAATTTTCGATTACTCACATCCGGCGGATGCAAAAGAGCAGCGTGGGGTCGCGATCGACTCAGTCGTGAAATTGCGCTACCAATCAATTTTCGACGCAAGCTCGACGCGCGACCTTGCGCCTAGTTTCAGATAGGTCACGGAAAAGCGCAGCAGCGCGGTATACAGGGAAAAAAAATTGCCCAACGACAATCTTTATTAGACAGTGAATTCGAGGCTCGCTTTTTGTTTCTATAGAAACAGTATAGGCCAGCCCAGGCATCGGCTTGGTATATTTGATAAAGCCTTTGTTGCAATATATAATGGCTTTTGCGTAATTGAATATTGGCAATTTAGTTCTTTTTAATTGCATCTATGGCTATGGCACTGTGCTCTCATCGGTGTGTGAAGAAAAGTGCGTCAGTCGTCGGTAAGGGCTTGTGATGATTGAACCTTGATACACAGGTGGATAATTACACTCAATGACAAGAAAATAGCTCTATTGATATATTCATAAATTTTTCCATGAATTAGTTCTGCTTCGTAAAGGACGTTCTCACTCTAATAACACAAGAAGATATAAGATCTCGTAAGGTTCTTTTGAGGTTAGCTACATAATTACAATATTTATTATTTCCCGTTACGGTTATATGAATTTCATTATGAAAAATTGATTTCGTACAATGTTTGCCAACAACTATTATTATGGAAATCATTTAAAAGATGGAGTTGCATTTTTTCTCAGCTTTAAAAGGAAAATCACGTCTTTAAAATCGTATAAATTCCTGCCAGTTTATTTTATCCATCTAATAAATGCAATAATTTACGTAAAAGGCCTATAGTTTATGACTAGAAGTATACAGTTTCAATATTGAAAAGCAACCGCACAACGGGCTTTTGTATCGCATTCTTTCGCATCGCGCGCGCCATATATATCCACCACTCAGCGCGAAGACAAAAGAATCTTAAATATACGAACGACATTCTTGACCAATATCAATAACTCGCGACCCGAGAAACTTGATATTCTCACAAAAAACACCTGTCCAGAGAAAGCCAAGCGCGTATATGCGCTTAGGCAGCTAGAAACCGCTGCGCGCGCACGCGCCGATTAAAATACTTTCCATACGACGTGAGCAAAACGAATCAAACTTCAAACTCACGTAAGCACACATATACACTCGTCTAGAATCAACCCAGAAAAAAAACCGCTAAACAAACGAAAACGAACAAACTACCGACACGCGCGCGTGGTTGCCTATGTATGTGTGCAAACGTGTGTTTTCCATGCGCAGCTTGGCGCGACCTTCTTTCATCCTTTTTCTTCGCATTCGCGCTAAAATTTTCTCGATCTCTATAGGCGGTGGCGTCGACGGCGGCAGCGGCGTCATTACCCTGACACACAAAGCTCCCATGAGAATCCGCGGCGCGAAATTAGCGTCGGTGCGTGCGTAGAACCGCACGCGGCGACACACATATGCGATAATGCGCACCTCCTCAACGAGATCATTACGATCCGTGAAAAAGAAAGCCATAAAAAAAAAAAAAAAAAAAAAAAAATGGTTAAGGTGCCGTCGCGCGTCTCCTATTGCGAATTTCCGAGGAATTGTACGCGGTGGCCGCGTTACGTGGGTGTGTGTATGGATTGTGATACGTGCGTATATCTTTTTAGTTTGTTGTGTTAGATTTATTTGCGTGGGAATTAAGTGATTTAACTCCGCTAGATATAGTAGTTTAGAACCTGCAATTTTATCTCTTTTGTATGTATTCTGCAGAATTTTGATTGAAGTAAATTTGTAGAATTATTGTTTGTTAATTGATACAGTTGAATTAATTTATATGCTATAAATACCTGCGTTTGATTTAATAGTAATATTATTTACTTGAATATATTATTAATATGTTTCCGCGAATACGCCCATGTAAACATTATTGATTACAAACCATTTCACATAATAGCATTTTTAATAATATTTATAAACCATTTACAAATCGAATAAAATCTTAATTTAGTTTTATAAATTTCTAAACGTTTTAATACGGATGCATATCAGTAAATTTAATTTTACCAACACGTTTATTGGCTAGCTGAAATTCTGGCGAATAAATGGACGATTAAAATAAGCATCGTCATTAATTCATGCAATCAGTTTAATGCACTTAATCATGTTTCCCATCGAAAGCGTTTCGATACACTCAATTTGACTACAAACGCCAGTATAATGCATCTCGCGTTTAATATAAATTTTTAGCACATACACAACAAATAAATATCCCAACAAATGGAAAGTTGAAATCGATCGATTTATCAATCCCAGCTAGCCGAGCGATTCCTCTCGCTTCGTTAGACAACGATCTCGTATAATAAAAAGCAAAGCGAAGGTGCACACGCGGCGCGGCGGCGCGCGAAAGAACAGCGAAAACTCTAAATTAAAACGTTATCTCGTTGCCGTGTATACCTGCACCTTATCCGACTCTTGTTCGCGTTCTCTTACACGCGGCGCCGGGGATTGCATGGGAACTCGCGCCGCCGAGTTTCCGTCGCCCCTATAGTAGACTTACAACAGCGCGCGGGAGACGACTGCGTTGTGTATACCACGGTGTACACTTGCACTGTACTCAGACCTGCGCCGAAGGAAAAAGGACGAAAACGTGCACTGACCTATATTAAACGAATATATACATGGGGCTGAGTTGCAAAATAGCGCGACGTTAAAAAGTTCGATACGGTGATTTCGTATTATATACGCGTGGACGTATGCAAGTCTAAAATAGCGGTAACGAGTACCACGTGCCGTTTAATAAATACCACTATAGCTGTTTTATCTGCAATCCCGGCGGTGACGGCGACGACGGTGGTGGGTTTTTTCTCTTGATTGTCGAACGTGCGGACACGGGGATATAAATAGGCGTAGGTATGTGTATATATGCAGCGCAGGTTCATTGTTAATGAGTCATCGAGGCTGTGAGGACTTAATTTCCATCTGTATATACTTTCACTGCCGTTGTATGCTTACTATTATCCTGCGCTATTGACGTGGTTTCCGATGAAGAGTGGTTTTGGGCCATTGTAGACTACGATCGGGCTGAGAAGGTTAATTATTAGTATGGTGCATGAGTACTCTCTAAAAATGATAATATTTGGGAAAATACTACTAAAGATTAGTTAAAATTGCTCCACCGTAGAATTAGAGGATATTCATTAATTCATAGTGAATATTCACTATTTTAAGTAATCTTTAGTGGTTTTTTCACTAATTAAACTTTACAAACTAAAGTGACAATCTAAGTTGCCTTTAAATATTATGAGACATTAATGATCAATCAAAAGTATAAATATATTCTAAAACATTTTTTGTTAATTCTATATGAAAGTAAGATCTCTTTTTTCGAAATACTTTAAAACCCATGACACGAAAAAACGACATACTATTTATAACATTAAATGAGAGATATAAAAACTTCAGTGCCATAACGAGGCGTCTTTGACATTTACGATATCATTACAAACGTTGACGATGATATACCAATAAACAATTACGTGCGCGGGGTACCCTTATTATTCTAATTTTTATTATAATATCGCAAAGAAGCATCACCTTGTGCTACATCTTCACGCGTGAGAACGCGCCGATATCGATTGGCGGCTCTTCGCGGTCGCAGATCAACGACGTGTTTTTTTTTCTTCATCAACCCGTTGATTCATGGAACGACCGCGACGATGATGATCCTTTATTATTATGTATATCTTATATAAATGTTAGTCGAAGGTTCGCCACAATGATTCAGGAATTAACGAGACGTCACGTCGCTCTCCGACGATCGCACAGCTGCTCGTTATTCTTCTCGAAAATTGTGCAACAGAGTTGGTGTATAGTTCGTCCTTTTGCACGCCAGTGTAGCGACAAAGTCGCCCGGTGTTGCGAAAACGGAGATTGAATTAAAATGAGAATTTAGTGAAAATTAACATTGACGCCACGGGATAAATCGCGCATGAAATTGCGCATAGCAAAATTAAGATTATGGAGGATAGAACGCGCGTTTTGTGCGCGACATTCTAAAGTACGGGCAAAGAGAAAAAGTTAGACTTTCTAAGTTGCTCGTATTTTAGACGGTTTGTGATTTTATGTTTTAGATAAAGAAAATGTTTTGACTTTGTCATTTTCCGACGTGTTTAAAATTAAGAACATTGATAAGTTGCGATAATTGAATGAAAAGTAGCTTTATAAGTAAGAACACGTTTGGAACTAATTTATTCATTTTCATAATAAATTTATTAATTTATTAGTAGTAGCCGATGCTATACACTATATGAAATTAGACTTTATTAATTGAATATATGATCTTCATCTCGATACGAAATTCAATTTAAAGCAAATTAATTTTGCTTGAGATTAATTTCAAATTTATTATACATAAACATCAAGGTTTTCAAAATTGCATTCAATTATCATTTTTATCAAGAAATCAAAAGAAAAAAAAACACTTTTAACAGCATCAAATCGTTCCTACACTGTAAAAGAATTTTCACCGAATAAAACATGAAACACTTACGAAAACAAACACGCAATCGTTAAAGTATTCGACCGATCGAATCCAGTATTTCCCTGCCTGCCTGAAAAATCAACATTCTCCCCTGTGCGCGCATTCCGTCACTCGCCAAAATCTCTCTGTATACGAACGTTATACCGCACGAGAGCGCAACAGCCGCGAAATACCCACACACACACACCGTCGGCATCGAAAAGACAGAATTAAACGAAAGCGAATAAACCCGCGCGACTCGGAAGAGAGTAAATTGCGCGCGCTCGAAATTGCGGCATTGCGCGCAGAATTAGCATGGGCGCTCGAAGGCCCCGTAAATTAAAGCTCCCGCGCGCGTGTCAGTAGTTCGAGTCCGTGCCTATCCAGCCGCAGCTGCGATCGAATGCATAATGGAACCTCGCGCGCATGGATCATACGTAATTATTACCATTATGCGATGCAGCCCGCGCGACTATACAAACATGGCTAACATCTTCGAACATGGCTTCAGGCTGTCGAGAGCGAAGTTTTTTCAGCACTTCTCGCTTTCTCCAAATGTGCGCGCACACAATGTATACCATTCGCGTCTCGTCGCCTCGAGCGCCTTGATCCGCGTCTCTTATATACGTACTCTCTAACGTCGTATGCGCATTACAAAAGTGAGTACCTAACACGCGGATTATACAACCGTAATTACACGTCGCGCCGCGCGTGGCTTCTTTTTTATGCCCTCCCGCGCAGTTCTCCATTACATCGCGAGCGATAAGCATGCGCGCATACACGCGTGAGTGCATTGTGGGCTGGCGGCGGGCGCCGCGACGTTAATTGCAGCTGCGCGAGTCGATTATCGGAAACGAGCGCGTGCGCATGGAGTTTCTCCGATAAATCTGCCGCTTTTAATATACTAATTAGTGTGAGAATTGTGTATGTGTTTACGAGAGAAAGAGAGGGGAGATCGTGCGGATGACATTGGCGAAAAAATTGCGAGATGAGAGCTACCTCGAATATCGCGCATAATTTTCGTATACTATGCTCGCGTAATTGCGCAAATATCGCAGAGGTGTTTATGATTATTTTGATATTTAGATGGCTGCGCGGATACATTATACTTTCTAGTTTCGTTTAATTATGAATTCATTAGCCGTAACCCGATTCTTCCACGTGAATTTATGCCCGAGAGTTCGGACGAGCGCGATAATTAAATTAGCGGCTCTGAAGTGTTGTGTATTTTTTGTAAGAAGCGCGTATATGAGGTGGATTTTTACCTTTTTGATTGCGCTAACGATAGAAATGTGATTTATGCGCCGCTCGAAATCGAAGCGCGCGAGTATCGTATGTACACAACGAGCAGCGTTTTGATCGCGATATACACTTTCTGTATAGCGAACATGTAGGTATATAACTTCGTTACGTCAATTTCGTGCACGTTATGTTTTCATTTTCACCTCTCTCACCCGCCAGTGTTTCATTACATTCAATCAACCGTACTAATTCGTCCAATTAATCCCAACTATATATTCGCAGCCAAAAATGCTATTGGGCGCAGAGAATTCAATTATACCCGCATCTCAACGTAAAAATCCGTAGCGTCGATTTTTGAGAACCAAAACTATATCCAACGTACGCGAATCATGCCTAATTAACTCTACCCTGCCATTATCTCGATTCATTATCAAAGCGCCTAATAGCCCGGTATATGCGCGCTTGCAGCACTTTCAATCAGAGCCCCCCCCCCCAAAAAGAAAAAGCATCAGGTGGAACCAATCACGTGCATCCGAGTTAAAAACTAGAGCAGGCAGCGTTTCAAAAACGCCGCAGCGATTGCTCTAATTTCGTCGTATATATCTCATGCCTACTAATCTGGCCTTGGCTCATGCCCGAGCGCGTGTATATACACACATACATATACACAGCACATAGTACGGTGGTTGCGGACGGTGGTCGCTCGAGATCTGTGCTTATCGGAACGCGGAGGCTTTTCGCAATCGCGGGGCAAGCCTTGGCTACGGCGAGCGTGTCTCGACTGAACTAGCCCGCGCCCCTTTTTTGCAGTCAGAGAGAGAGAGGAGAAGGGGGAGGGAATGGATTGATCGGGGCAACGAAATATACGCTGTGCAATTGAATTCGGTCGATTGGTGCGCGCGCGGATTATCCGTCAATTAATTGAGCACAGTGTACAATGGACAATTTTGCGTTGTAGGAATTCTTGATAAATTAAACCCCTCTATATGACAAACTTTGAACTAGAGTTTTGAATATGAGGCTAAGTTCAAATTTAGGTTTTTATAATTGAAAAATAATCCAGATCGTGAGATGCGCGCTTTATTATTCATTTCTAGTGGTCTAAACAGTTCATATAACGATTGAGACATTTCACTGACTTCGGTGTGAGTATAAACGTTGCAAAAAGTTAATACAATGTTGCAGTAATACTTTTATTCGGTTCTTATTTTAATTCCTAAGAATGAAGTATAATAATACAATCGTTGTTGTTACATAATCCCCTAACTGCATGTGAAACTGCTATGTCTATTTATATCTAATTGACAATAATTAGCTTATAAAAAGCTCATTATAAGTATATAAGTAATCCATGTTCTTTAATTTAACAAATTAATATTCAAAGAGTAACGAGGATTACAATAAATTACCAGCAATAAAAACATCAAACGCGTATCTATTTATGTAATACTTGCACCGATATACCGGTCTAAGTACCTCTTCATTGCGTTTTATCCATATTCATAAAGTTGTAAAATCTGCCACCTGATTAATTAATTACAGCACAATCGTACATTTATAACAACAACAAAAACAACGAAAAAAGCGCACATCATTAGACGCTGATTTGCGGTAAAAAGTGACTCTTATTATGCTTATAGCATCGATGTACCACGTACTTTCTATACCGTCCGCGTATATATACCTTCGTCTCCTGCTCTCCATTTGCGCCACTTGACCTCTGGCCGTCATATATATCAGGAGGAGGGCACGCGGGTGCGCTAATTAGCGATAAAACTCGTAGGCGCCACTGCGACCGCCACCGTGCGGACGTCATCACAGCCGCCCTCGTAATTGCGGGCCGATCGACTTTGCGCACATCCTATACGATGATGAATGAGCTTCTAATCCGTAACGCCCTGCGCGAGATAATGGAATTTTAATGAGGGCGCCGCGCGACGCTTCCGCGGTATGCACTTTATACAGCCGCTTGATCGGCCTCTTTTAACGGTATTTATTATTCCCCTTTGCCGTGGACGACACCGAAGAAGTCGATATTCACGGCTACGTCCGTGCGTGTGTGTGCGAGATAGACTCTCTGTCTCTCTTTACCGAGGTGGCCATAACTTTCGGCCATTCGACGTTTTTAGTGGCGATGAATTATTATCAGTGAGTGTGATCGCGCGGGAATGGCGCTTTTTTGAGTGTATAATAGGATGTGGACGCGCGCGCGGCGCAAGCGACAGGATAGAGGCACTATATTTGGACCGCGCGTGATTTGATTAAAATTCGCGCGCGACGCGACGTTATATAAGAAGTGCAATAAAACGATTGAGCTAGGCGAGAGCGAGTCGGGGCCCCCAAAGCGCTCCAGGGGATATTTGAATATCATTCGACGCGCTTTAGGCCGCGGCAATTTGGATGGGTGAAAGAATGCGGAGATGTTATAACATCTAAGGTAATATCGCTGCATTTTTATTTTCTAAGATTAATGGGCGGGAGATTTGACTTTTTGGAAAAATATTTATCTGTTTGTTTTAGTCTCGCTAATTTCATTCGTATGTTCAAAATTTTTAAAATAAAATGATTCTTTGTGTTTTATTTATCTATGTTAATATATAAAAAAGAAAACAAAATTATATTACGGTGAAAAAGTATAACGTTAAAAAGCACTGCACACACACAGGAAATCTCGGCATTGCGCGACGACGTACGTATGACGTATCAATTCGATTTCCACGATTACGAGGGAAATCGCGAGTTCCGCTATTTTGCAATAGAGAGAGACGTGCGGTGTGCGAGCGACGAGCGCGTGTGTTATATGGACAGAGAAAAATCGCCGCGGTAGTAACAAGTGTCAATTATATATACGCGAAAGAGAGCCGCCGCTACGCTCTGA
This sequence comes from Torymus auratus, assembly GCA_900474315.1. Lineage (NCBI taxonomy): Eukaryota > Metazoa > Arthropoda > Insecta > Hymenoptera > Torymidae > Torymus > Torymus auratus. Next base: position 51,888 of record UXGD01000267.1, on the reverse strand, counting down.
CGTTTACAAGCTCATAAATTCACAGTGTATGGAACCGTTGTAAAGCGCTGCTTTAATTGACGACGATTAATAGAGCTGTTTGGTCTGTCTCGTCGGCTCGCGCGCGCATCTCGCCTCCCACCTGTCGAGCGTGATTCAGAAGGATATGCAATCGCGATTGCGCGCGATTATCGCGACTTATTTTTCTCTTCTTTTTATTTATCTTTGCTGTGTGTATGTGGATACGTGCGAATCGTAATTTCAAGCTTCATTGTGCGTACGTGCGCGGATTTTTTATGATTGAGCGTGACGCAGGTGTAATACACCACGAGCGAGAGAAGGTAGGAATTGCCATATATAATTAAGCGAGTAATTAATGGCCATGCAAATAACGTTCGCGGAAAGTAATGGGATTGCTGCTCGCTCGGTTCCTGATACAAAGAGACGAATGCGTAGATATATTCCAGTAAGCGAATTTCTTAAAATTTTATTGGTTTTTTTGCGAGTGAACTATGACGATGAGACGAGAGAATTTTGAGTTTAATCGTCCTTCTCGTAATATTCTCACAACGTAATGCAATCGTTACAAGGTTTAATTTTTGATATAATATAAGTCAACGTGATATATGTGAGAAATCATTAAAACAGTTTACAGCGCATAATAAAAAGCGTATCATAATTTAAACTAGTTAGCGTTTCAAGGGAAAGGCAACATAAAGAATAAATAATTGCAGCCGCGCTTTCTTACAAAAAAAACCAAACCGTTGACTTTTTCAATTATAAAAAACCTTCTTGAATCACAAATAACTTTATACGCAAACCAGTTAAGGAAATTAAATAAAAAAAATATATTAGATAAAAAACAAAACAGATGTGGAATGTCGAGAAAAGAATAAAATCACAGGTTGCTCGGTATAATATTTTCACTCGCGAACTTTCATTTTGCGGAAGTGCACGCGTTGTGCCTTATCCGCGGCGGCGCATCTCGCGGAAACGCAATCGAGCGTGAACAGCGTTCGACAAAACGACTGCCACGCGAGTTTCGCTCTCGCCGCGTTCACTCTCATTTTCGTTCGTGTATATAGGAAGAAAAGCTACTCCGCTGCAGGAGAGAGCAGAATATAATACGCCTCCGTCGCCTGTCGTCGTCTCTTACTCGCGAGCGAAGACCCGCGCTGAGCAATGATGACGATGGTTATATGCGCCGCTGCAGACATAACGTCTCGTCGCGCAGCTTTTATGCAGCGCATACGGGAATTAACGATCGGTATAGCCACGCCTGACGCGCGCGTGCAGTTAGCATTGAATTCATTAAAATTAGAGCTTATTATAATAATTATCGCGCGAGTGGGTTCGTTCGACGCCGGCTGATCTTTATTGCGGCCGTCAAAGCTGCCGCCGTTGTTGCGTCGCGTCGTCGCTGACATCGCGAGGGAAAACGCGCGCGAGAGGTGCGCGCAATTTATATGGTAAGTCGGTTTTTCTGCGCGCTGCAGTACGCCGTCGGATAATTAAATGCAATATAAAATTCATGTATCTGATATGGAGCGAGGCGTAAATTTGAATTTTTCGAATTACCGTCGTTTAGTGCTGCAGTTATTGTTCGATTGAATTGGATTTACAACTGTGGCAAGTTAATTAAGGGAAATCGTTGTCGAGGATAATGATCCATTAAGAACAATACAGCGTTTATAAAGATTTCATATTTTGTAGAGATAATAATGCGTAAAAGTTGGAATTCAGGATCAATCGCTGTAATATTCGTAATCTCGAAAAACTTTTAATTATCCGATTAGTTGAAAAAGTAATTATCAGTTGTAACATAATAATTTTGTACACCGTTCTCGTTGAAATCACTTTCCCCTCTAACTAAAGACGCAGTTCTATTAAAAATCGAATGCTCTCACGCAGTGTTATACAAACGTTTATGTTGAAAAAAAGTTGAATTTTACGACAAATAACGCAAGATTTATGGCAATCATTGGCACCCGACATTCCCCCTACTTCTTCTTTTTTTAATCGTAAAATTCCATTTACAGTTCCATAAATTACTATCTAAAATTAATCCCAAATGATTAGTCACCCATTCTGTTTATTATTCCTCGGAAAATTAAAACAACATACCGGTCATTGCGCACTTATAGGCGCGCGCTCGGATTTAAGTGTTTTCTATGCTGAGAAAGTTCACTAATGAACTTCAAACCGGTCCGATGATCCGTATTAATATCGTTAACCGCGCTTTTCTTTGCAAGTGAAACCAGTATTTATTTAACTTTCCCAAAAAAGAATTTACTGCCTTTTCTGTCTAAACTTTATAAAGTTTTGCGAGGCGACGGTGGCGCGTATGTATATACGCATACATACATATCACGGTTCTTGCAGGTATGCATCCAAGTGCTAATTTGCAGCACACGGTTGCATAATCCGCCGCCACCGTCGATTTTCGTCCTTAAACGAATATAGCAATTTATTAAGCGTAAAACGCTAATCCGACTGTACAAGCCAAGGCAGATTCATTATACGAGCAGGCGCGCGCTCATCTAGGCGCGCGTTCATGCATACTTTTTATCTATGCGTCGATACCAATTACAGATACCGCTACGAGATATACACGAGGCTTATACATACACGCATCTGTTTCTAGCGCCGCGGTCGTGGCTGCGTTCGGATATGCACACACACACACATACACGTGTGTACGCATGCGTCTGTATATGAGAATCGAACCGCCCGCTCGTTCTCAATTACGTCACTTGTGTGCACACACGCGGCTTTTACTCTCGGCGGTGGCGGCGGCCAGTGCAGCGAGAAGTCGAGCGGCGGTGGCAACGCGCGCGAGCGAGCGATATATCGTGAGAATTTTTCATTGATTGACGCTTTCGCGCGCGAAAGTGTAGATCGTATACACGCGCGCCAGCACACGTGTGTGCAGACACTGTATGGTGTGCACACTCGGCTGTCCTGTCCTTTAAAGAGATCGGCTGCTGTGCACGGGGCCGATTACACGCTTAAATAAATGGCCGCCCGGGCGTCCAATTATTGTCTTTCCATGGGATAATTGCGTCTTACCGCGAATGTGTATGTGTGTCTGGGTATATATATGGACTGTTACGTGCGAGATTGTGCAGTGAACGAACACAACATGTGTAGCAGATAAAGGTGCACTTTTTGGATGTTTAAATTTACCTTTTTCGAAAGTGAGTAAACTATATAACAGATAAAGAGTGTATCGATGTGAAAGTTGTAAAATGTGCTGATAAATATATACTGTAATGCAATAGTTAATAATTTACAGGTACTTGTTAGAAATGAATCTGTAATAAAAAAATGAACATTTTAATTGTGGTATTTATATGTTTTGAAAAAGCTTTGTTCAAAAAAGATTAAACTTGTACTTGCACGCACAGATGAGCGCCTGCTCACACACACACATCACACATACATATACGTAACTCCCATATCGCTGGTATTCTGACTATCTCTACACTTTAAAGTAATTTCATATGCGTAAGTTCTACAACTTTTCCACTTTTCAATTCGTCACGGGATACCCCGTACGTTCTACTCAGGCGCGTACACACAATAATTCCAAAAGGAAAAAGAACCCAAATGTGCGCGCGGCGCTTATAGCCATATAACAGAACGGCAAGACAGCTGGCTACTGGAGCATTTCCCCGACGCTCGACGGCGTTGTGCTCGGCTTTCGCGAGATTCGGTTAACGGGTGAAAAGCGATTATATGCGCGCACCGGCAATGCTGCACCGGACGCGCTCGCTCGCTCGGTCTTACACAATTGGCGAGGGGTTACGTAAATCGACAGAGCGCGCGCTCGCGATAAATTTTAGCTCACGGGACAATCGTTCCCTGCAAATTGATTTTCACCCTTTTTTTCTCGCCTCGAGGAGCCCGCGATTCGATGAAAATCCACGTCGATCGCCAGTCGGATGTAAATTCGGTGGTAATTCGGCTGCGAGCGTGTTTTGCAATGACAGCGTTTGGTTCGCGCACGTGCGGCATGCTGGATTGGGCAAATGGAAAGTGAAACAAACGCAATTAAATCATTATCCGCGTGGAATTATTTCTCTATTAATATCGGAAAGGTGAAATCGGATTGGATTATAGTGCGGCTGCGTGTGGGTTTCCGAATGGCGCGCGTTTTTGCTTTGATAACAATGTTAATGGACGGAATTGATAATGGCGTGGTAATGTTGCCGAGCGATTGTAGGCACTAAAAATAGGCGCTTAGTTGCTTCCAGGAAAGGTTTGTGCATTACACGCGCATAATAGCTGTCCTTGAAAAGTATAATTTTCGATAAATTACGTTTTTGCTACAATTTTATTCTCGAGGCAAGTAAATGTTGGTTGTAAAATATTCAAAAATTCACCAAGAAAATGTCACGTAACTATATTTTTCATTCAAAGTCTTCGCATTTTCAAATTTCGAGTCATTGTTATTGACACTTTTCCTCAGGAGACAAAACTTCTTTAGCATAAATTGTCTTCTATCAATTGTCGTGTATTTTGACACTTAATTATACAGTGATAAATTACTAATTGACGATAGTATTTTTCATATTTTACTTGACGTTTGCCTATTAGTACTGCAACATAAATTATAATCTCCGACAAAGAAAAAAAAACATTTTTTCGACGAATACTTTGACTACATTAGTAAGAAATCCGCTCTTCAGTAATATAAAGTTTACGACAAATAAAGTAGCATATCTAACGCCAGCAAGAATTACGCAGAAATTCATTTCGATTTTCGACTTCGCGATCCTAAAATTACTATTCCCGCACGGGGTACATCATAAATTTGCATGATAATAGTTACGTCTTTCGGCTTCAAATAACGAGTTCCCGTACGAAAAACATATATTCACGTCATCGATTTCATAAGGTTTGCACCATTATCGCGTACCGATTTTTCCACGTTGCAAAGAGAACCATCCATCATCCATCTCCCGCGCGGCCCATCCTCCCACAAAGCTATTTCATTCTACTCCACTTAACCCCGCGTGACCCCCGCGCTTTCGAACTCTCTGCCTATATGCATCGCTCGAGCAGGTAACAAGCGATCGCGCGAGCAAGCAAGCGAGCGCACCGATCGCTCTCCCATCGTGTGTCTCTTCCCTATATCTCAGGTGTATATACCCGAGACTCGCGGCGCGTCAGTCGTTCGCTCGCGCGCTCACCGTTCGGCACGCCGCGATTTAACTCGCGAGCGTTCGCCGCATACATAGAGGCCTTCTTTTGCGCGCGAACGTTAATTCGGTGCAATTAAACTTTCTTTCCGGGATCGCGCAGCACGCTTGCGCCCCGTTCTCAAACCGCCGTTGCGTGCCATCACCGGGAACACTGTGCATGCGCTGCTCTATCGCGGCGATTTTCCGTGTTTGTGTCGCGTGCTCACCGTGTGTGTGTTTTTTGCGCAAGAGTGTCAGGCATGCATGAAGCCGCAAGCCGCCACCTGAAGGTTAGCACGCTGTCTCGCCCTGCGCTGAATATTAGGTGTGGGCCTTTTTTCGCGCCTTTGGCTCGAGTGTGTTATCCTTTTTTTTTCTTGAAAGCTTTGAAGGTGTTTTAAAGAAATACGAAGTTGCGCAAAAGTAGGGAATTTAATGTAATTATAATGGAGTAATGATTGATGTGTGCGTTTGTGTTTTGTCATGAGGCTTATTTGGTAATGTCTCTCTAACCAAAATATTTTCGATAGCTCTTTGATGGAATTTGAATGGGACTGAATTAGCGTTGAGAAAGTTGGTACTTTCGACAGCTGACGTTTCGGAGGTTTTTCGAGTTTCTAATGTGCAATGTTTTTCGATCTCTTGAATAAGGTTTGAAAAAAAAAGAAAATTTCACAGTTACATATTCGTCAGGTGTTGTCAACTAACCGAATCATTATTATTTAGATATTTTTTACAATTCGACATAAACCTGTCGACGTCAAATTTAAGAGTACTATTATAACAGGTTTTTTACGCCAAGAAAATTGCATATAATGCGAGTCGTAAATTCTCTTGAGAAAAAATGGCTTTCCTGTTACTTTGGCCACTTCTAACTGTGCAAATATTAAAATTTTTTTTTAAGTACGCTTAATTGAATATTGTCACCTTCAATAACGGGCTTAAACTGTTACAATAATCAGCTTAGATTGTTGCTAATCATTTTTAAGAATTCTACATGGAAGACTTCCCGGATTATTTAAATATTTCTATGTTCATTGCAAAAAATGAAAAACAGTACTTTTCGAAACCACTAATTAATATTTCTAGAGCTTCTTACGCAATTCACATATAAATAATTAAAGCCATAGTTGACGATTGTATTTTAATCTCATTCACATTACCACTTTCATTGTCTCACGGCGGACAAAGAAATAGGGCATGAACCGTTGACATGGACGATTTGTTCGTGTTTGAGATTAAATCAGTGCAACCGAATCGCCTACTCGAACAATTCTCGAAAGCTTTCTACTCGGAGGTCCACACAGGTCGAAAAGCTGATAGCGGGGATCGAGCGTGAAAAAAAAATGAAATTAATCGTTTATTATACAATATTAGAAAAGAAAGAGACGAACTTTCTCCTCTCTCCGCGTTGACCCATTGAAAAAAGCGACAGAGCGAGTACGCTCGTTTTCTCGCGCGCTCAAACTTGCCAAATCACCATTATATGCCTCGTATCTGTCGTCCCTCATTGTCTTTAATCCCGTCCCATTAAAGTCCGCGCGCCGCTAGTACGCGCTCACGACTCGATCGGGTGTGACAAAAACTTACGCAACCTCAAGGTTTTCGCGTCCAGTCGAGAGAGTGCGAGGGATATAGAGAACGAGGAACGATCTACACTCACATTATCGGCGTCGATCGTTAATGATCGCTAAACTTCTCTCTCTCACTTGGCTTTTTTCCTTTGTCTCCTCATCTCAGGCGTCTGCTTTGTAATAACGTGAGAAGATATGCATATTTGAAAAATTAAGAGATAAGGAAGTGTCGGCTGGATGCCATTAGTCAGAATTAAAATCGAATTAAATATTGTAAGCGCGACTTTGTTTATTTTTTGCTAATTTTATGTTTATTGTGTTATAAGATAAAGGAAGCCTTTAAAAAAGTATCCGTTCTTAAGCTGCTGGCTGAAATTAGAAGAATGGTATACAAAGCTTTTTTTTTCTAATCCGAGATTGCTGTAATTTATACGATTATTAAATTGATAAGTTTTTTGTTCTTCTGCGGAATTAGTATTACTATACTCGTGTAAAAAATTAATTGAATTTGAATTTATGTGGATTTTAAGATGCAGAACAAATTTTTAAAGATCGGAAGTATATAAGATAATTTTCATTCTGTAGAAGATAAAAAGCCGTTGTAAAGCAACGCTCGGTACATTTTACTATACCGTTAAAATGAAAATAATTTTTTGCGTTGAATGGATTGTAAAATGAAGGTCATCAGCACTTCAAAATCTTATAAATATTTTTGGTCGTAGGAGTTTTCGATTCAACGATTAAACTTCAAGTTCCTAAATACCGGAACGGGTTTTAAAAATAGCATTCGATGTGAAACCAAACGTGATTTTATAAAAATGTGAAAGCTCAACAAGTTATCCGTTTTTACATATTACGTTCACCTCTTATAAAAGCTCCGAATATGCTTAACCGACACATCTCTCAATGCAAAGCTGACAAAGAAAAAAAGGCTTCTAACGCGCATATGACAACTGACGTGACAGTCACAGCTCTATCAGCTTCGCAACTAATTCGAAATTCCAGGAATTATCGGCATGCATTTTTTAACGTCAATCATAACCGAAAGACAATAGATAGCATCGTAGATTCAGTCAGACCTAAGAGAAAGAAAAAACGATGGAAAAGCAGGAAGCGAAGAACCGCGCCGGGCATCGCGAACCTTGAGAGATCAAGAGAGTCGAGAGAGAAGGTGCGCACGTGCATGACGCGGCGCCTCGCAGCGCACGTGTCGGTCGTATACATATATACTCTTCCTCCTTCTTCTCAAGTCGCGCGAGTACCGCGGCGGGCCATTAACGCGCCATTACAATTAGCGGGGCATTAACGCCCGCGCCGCGCAAGTACAATGCCGCCGCCACCACTGCCGATAAATCGCGCGTGCGCGCATGCGAGTATATAGCGATACCACGTCGGCGAGTCCCCAGAAAAGAGTGTTACGGACTGTTACGCGAACCGTTCCGAAGAAGAAGAGGGAGGGCATCGCGTGCGCTGCAGCGGCAGCAGCTATTGTTTCCGCGGGAGAATCGGTGAATCGACTTTCTTGAGAGGAGAGGATCGAGGCATCGCTGCGGTCGCCTATTAATGGCGCCTACCAGGAAAAACGTCAAATAGTTGAGCAGCAGACGTTGCGAGCGTAATTGGCCTTCGCTGATTCGCGGCTGTTGCGAGAGGGTGAGGTGTGCTTGTGTTAATTGGCTTGAATTAGAGTGCTAGGAGAGCGTACACGCTTTTCGTTGCAGCGTCGGAAACTTTGGATAACATATCGCTGTTGTTAGAAAATTGGATTTTTATATTTTTATTTGAAAATGGTGTAAGATAGAAGTAGTACTTTTAATTTACAGTAGTTCATATCGTGTTACTTAGATCTTTAAAAACACTTTGCTCTATATTGTAGCATAAGCGTTTTAAAATTATGAAACTCGAAGATGTTAAAATTTAATTGATTAATAATAGAGCCGTTATGAAATAATTTTATTTAATATTTTAATTCTAGAGAAAAGAAGCTTTATTGTACGTTCCAATTTATGTCAACATTTTCTATATAAAGTGTTTGAAGTTAATGACTCTTATACATCACTTTACATTTTACGATAAATTTCTAGCGTCGGATATAAAATATATTGCGTTCTCTGTGCCACTAAATCAATATTAATTTATTATTGAAAAAAAGTTTGCTTTATGGTTCTAAAGGGGGAACCGTCCGTAATTTTTAATAAATCTTTGTTTACTACAGATAAATCTTGTATTTTTATAACGAAAATGAATTTTATTTACTCTTCTTTAAAATTGATATTTATCATCGCTGATTAAACAAACTATTTTGCTGCTTTCAATATTATACTTTAAATATTATTATAGGATTCACTTTATTGAGCATCACACTTATAGTAATACACCTAAACGTACAACGATTTGTGAAAATTATGCTTATCCATATGACGCAAATTTGCTTTGTCCAATCATCAGCACATTATCTACATCCCTTTATATAATAATTCATGGCAAACAACATTCGTGCCATTTATTTTGACAACTTGAGCGGCCCATCGACAAACAATTTTGCAGCCGACATTAAATTTAATAACCGATTTAACACACTCGAATCCGCAAAATACACTCGAGCAGGGTTCGCATGCTCGCGCCATTATAATGCCAGCGGGGTTGTGCCTCGTAAAAACTTTATAGAATAGAACAGTCAACGCGGGCATTAATAACTGCCGCAGCTCGCTAAGCGCTGCTGCGATTTCCTCGTTCGGCCAGGCGTTAATAGAGATCATAAAGCTGCGTGTGTGCGAACGCGCACGGGCGGTATGTGTACTCGCTTATTTTCGTATATTTATTGTTTGCGTCCACAATGCGTCGTCGTCGTCATCTTACATAACTGCCTATCCTCTGTCTCCTTCTCGCGTCGTGATTTATTCACAGAAATCTCAATGACTATTTAATATCTCTTTGCGCCTAGTGGTTAAGTGACGATAAATAAACGGCAAATCAAATCGTGTTTTCCTTGGCAATTATAAGCTACGTTCGGCACAAAAAACACGACGTCTTTTTTCGGTTCGCGGGCACCGTAAATATTTTTACCGATATTTGCGCAACGATTTTTATTCATTGTCATTACATAAATTAAGCAATTATACTGCGCGCACTGATTGTTGTTAACGAAAAATATTAATTTGTTCTGCTCTCTTTGTTACAGCGATGTGGCGCAACCCACCAGGAATTCTCTTCTGCAAAATGATTCGCATCCTTCTCTTCCTGTGCATGGCCATTCTACCCTTCGCACGATGCAGCAAGGTAAGTCCTTGAACTATAGCGAGACTATATAACGAATTATCGTCATTACCGTTATAATAGCACCTGGCAATGAAACGATCGCGGATGTCGATGGATACATACGTAAGATTATGTCAATATGGAAAAAAATTACGATGATATATGCCCATTTGAGCAATCATTTTAATTTTCGTAACGAATGCGTTTACGAGGAATCATTTATAATTTGCACGCGGTATAACGTGCGTGATGTGTATATGTATACTTATCGATTTATCAATTACACCGCGATAATAGTTGAACTAATACAGGAAGTAATTAACCGAAGTAACGGTTACGTTTGTAGATATTGATTGGTAGGAAGCAATCAATGGTATCATTAGGACGATATATATGGCGGTTTACAAGATGATTTTATAGCGCGTGTTAATGAAAAGATGGTTAATTTTTCTCCATCCGCTCCTGCACGCGAGAGAGAGAGAGAGAAACGGAAAATCATTTTGTTTCGATGTTAAAACGAAATTTATTTCGGCATGTAACATCTCTTTTACGACCAGATGAAAGTTCGAACGATCTTTCACCTAATCACGAGCTGAAATATATCGGTAATAAATTTTGATAATAGCCAACGGCTCAAACTCTATATACACTCTCACATTTTCCCAAAATCAATCTTTCTCCTATATAAGCACGTACGATCGCTCACTGCTGCAACCTTGCATCAGCAAATTAAACCAGCTCTCCGCGCGATATTTTCGCAAGATCTTCATCCAGTCTCCCGTCGTCGCTGTCATTCTTCACAAACGTAAAAACTCCGGCTTACACATTTCTCTCTTTCTCTCTTTCACGCGCGTCACCGCCACGAGTCGAAAATTTTCATCGGCGCACAACCCGTTTTATTACATAAATACGATGAACCGGTTGTTCGCGGCTCATCGCGTTATTTATCATCGTCAATTCCGCACTCTCTCGGCATACATTTCTCAACCGGCGAGCGCGCAATATAGCTTCGTGCGCATATATATAGAAGAGAAGACAATCAAACGGACTTCAAACGCGCGCTGCATAAAATTCAATTTCTCTCGGGCGCCCGCGCGATTCCTTTGTTACGTCGCTGCAGAGATGGGCGCGCGCGGGCGCTATCTCTCGCCAAAGGCAGCGAGCGAGCTCGCGAATCTCTATGCTCTCGCTGGAAATGCAAAGCAGGCGCGTTTACCATGTCGTCGAGCCGACGTGCGAGAGCGACGATTAAGATAATTCGCGTGCGAGAAAGAGAGAGAGTGTGTGTGTATGGAGTACGGCTGTCTGCCCGACGATTGATCTCGAGCCTCCTTTCTTTCACCTCGCGGGAGTAGGTAGTGTTTGTTTAAAGAGGAAGTTGCGTACCGTCGGAGCTTCAATTTCGTTGATTGTTGAAAAAATATGCACTGTATGCACGCGGAGCAGCATTATGTAAATTTAATTTTCTCACTGTCGTGGAGTTCGTTCACTCTACAGAGGCCGCTTACTGAAGTTGCAATACTTTTTTTCATTTCAACACTTTCTACATGTGTATTGATGAAAATTTCACTGATGGAGATAGTGTACGTACTGTTATAGTTGGCCAATAAATAATAACGTAGAAACGCGATGCTAGAAATTGCTGCCATTTTTAGTTGCTACATGTATAACCTTTTAAATTTCTTATACTGTTTTATATAAATGAAAGTATTAAATGCACCGTATAGATCTCATAAACGCGATCAGGTTTAAATATGATTGACGATTAACAACTTTGTAATGGTTCATACATTACCTATCTCATTTCAGAATAATCTTTGTTCAAAAGTGGAACGAAGCTCTTTTTGTTCTGCGATTTATATCTTGTATATTTTAACGAAATGCAGTATAATACATCTTCTATTACAAAATGTGCCACAGATCGTCAAGTCTGATTGGCTTTCAAAAAAACTATTATCATCTGTCGAATGATACATTAACCATCGTTGACAATAGCGTCTGTTACACTTTTGGTAATGAAAGATTAAAAAATCTCTTTCACTCGTGACCGAACTGTCACTTCGACAAAAGTGACACACGACTCCACACAATCCCTACTTGATCCTATCTATCTCTTCCTCAAAGTCGAGATCAGCCATTCCGACAACACGAGCCAAAGTGTAAATCACTCTCCTCACTCAGCGCTCGGGATAAAGAGAAAGAGTAGAGCCGCTAAAGTCCAAAGCCATCGGGCGTACCGCACAGATCGCGATTATAGCGCTGCAGGTGCGAAACAATGGGCCACAGCCTCATATACCGTCGCCGCCGCAGCTCCTCCCTTGCGATCGCTTTCTCGCCACGATTCGCGGTTCTCTCTCTCTTTCTGTCTTATTTATCGCGGAGCCGTGATCGAGTTCCCGACGTAACGCGCGCCGCGTGAAAGTGATCGACCTTAGAGCGATGCATTTGCGAGGTTTTCGTATATATAGCTAGGTACCATGTATACATACGTTACACGGGGCGATTATTATTGTGTCGAAGTCTCGCGGGCGAATGAGTTATCGGGCACTTTGGGACTTGATTTTTGCCTTCCTCGGTGCAGTTGGGAAAATTTCTCGTTCACCGGCAGGTGGCCATGGGAATGATCGCGGCCACGTCAGGGGGCGCGAGAATTTTTCCGCTCTAGCGATGAGGCGGCTGAAAAAATGCAAGTGAGTTGTTTTATACACAGCATAGCAACCTGCGGAGAGAACGTCGGAGAGGCTAAGGGGGGTTCTTTAAGATGGTTTTAACAAGACAACTTTCGCGCGTATAGTGAACCGCTCGCGCGGCTAAGGTAATGCACCTATGGGCTGGATGAATAGGCCATAAAATTGTTTTACAAGTTTACTGAAATTTAGGATTTTTACGAGGGCGTTTAACTCGCTAATGGCCGCCGATTCCTCTCGAGTCAAGGGCATCGTTAAGACAAAGAGCTTTATTCGAACGACGTTTCCTATAAATACCTGGATACAAAGCTTTCGTGTAGTATGATAATAAACTATTTTTATTCGGCTAAATAATAGCATAACGTTTTTTTAACATGTTCTGGACTGCGACGAGAATAATTTTTTTTAGACATTGCTTTATTTTAGTTAGAATGAATTTATGAACAATTAAAAAACTTTAAAAAGCTCAAGTTTTTTTTTGACTAGAACATATTAAGTGAGAAATAATTTACGATTATCATTTTTATACAACTGACAAGCGCTAAAATATCAAAGTTTGAAAAATAGGACGAGTCATATAACTCGTATAGCCGTGAAGGTTTTAAATTAATTATTGATAACAGGAAAATGGTCGATGTATATCTTATACACGTGTATTTTAAAAATCATACTAATTCTAGACTGTTTCACATTGATTTTAATTCTGTTTGACAAGATTATAAGAATTGCCAAATTATTTTTACAAGGTTAATTAAGTTACCATTTTTCACGTGTATGACACCATTATATAAATCAATATTAAAGAAATATCAGTAGTCTGTGTGTAAGAAACTCCGATGAGTGAATTGAATTTTTTATAAAAATGCCTAATAGCACGTATAAAAAAAGATCATTTAAATTGATCACTGCAAAACACTACTCATACATTACAGGATATAAACTGATAGCTTAAAGTTCGCATCTCGGTAGCATCAAACGAAACAACTGTAGGAACTTTTCTGGCTTCATAAATAGGACTTTGAACACTAAAATATGGATTATCAAATTGGTTTTTACTTTGTTCGCTAATAATTAAGAAGTTATACTTGTAATATATGGATCTTAAGCACGCGTAATCCCCCCCAACGACGACAGACTCTTCGCCTAAGAAAAAATATCTCCGTACGTAAATACCCATGTCTAATGAATCTCCAAAGTTAATTAGATAATTTGCATAATCATCATATATTCAAATATTTCTTCAATCCCCATAAATTAATCTTCGGCCAGCTGATTACTGCGTTGTTTCGCTCGAGCACCAACTCCACGAACAAATCAAAAGGGTTTCCATAACGATATCCTCGTGTCTTGAGTTGACATAAATAACCCCTCATCCAATTAACCGTCGAAAATCAAGCGTAACCACAGTTCACCGCGCGCGTGTATATGTTCCACGCTATGAAGAGCGCGCGAGTGGAAAACATCTTCCCTCTCCCGCTGTTATTTACCGCTTTCAATTTGGATAAGCCATCGATTTCCGGTAATAAGATTCCACTGGTTTCATTCGAACTAAATGCCGAATTCGGCGCGTACGTGTATGTTCTATTTGGTATAGAAACGTGAAATGCGCTAGCTCGAGGTTGCGGCTCCTACTACCGTATGCCCGTGTTCGCTTTGTGCGAAATCGAAATGGCGCTAAATGCTCGCGCCGGAATTACAAAAGATCAATGGCGTCTTTCGGGTCAATGCTGGTGCTTGGTTAACTGCGCTGTGTATAGCTAGCGCGGACTTTTCCGCGCACGCGCTCTCTGCGGCTACGCGCGCGCACAGCAGAGAGCAGTACGTATACACAGATACCTACTATACGGCCTTTTTTTTACGTACTGCGTTCGCGGTCGCGGTGAATGGGAAAGCGTTTGACGCTCGAGGCATTCGTTACGAAAATATGTGCGGCTCTCGAGGCTTTTTGCCTTGGTTTTTATTGTCATTGTGTACGGGCGCGTTTGTCTTAATGGCATATCTCGTGGTAACTAGAGAATGACAGGGTACTATCGAAATGTATTTTTTTAGTGTCTCTTCGGTATATGCGATTCTTGTAAAGCATACAGCGTGAAAATGGTTCTTTTACTACTTACTGAAATCGTAATGGTCTCTTTTGAGTGATTTTGAATTTATAATCATTTTTGTATCATTCTTATGTAGAGCTAATGTTAATATAATTAAAGAATCATTTACGTGAAAGCTCATATAAATATGCAAAGTTAGAATGCTTAACAAGCAATAGGGCAGCGTTCTTGTTTTCATTGGACAGTATATCTGCATACCAATTAGATGCCTGATTAAATTTTACGTTTGTATACTCACTTAACGTAATGCAAGCACACCCTGTAATTTTATTTAAGTGGTATTAATTGAAATAATTTTTCCATTCTACCAGACAAAAGTAGCTTTAAAAATGCTTTTACGAAATTGATATTCTTTTCATGGAAGTAAAGTAAATAATTTAGGTTTACATGTTTAGTACGGAAACTAATATAAAATTATAATTCTCTATGCGGTTTTCATCGTTACGTAAGATGAAAAAAAAAAAATTCTTTATTCGTAGCGTTTTTCTGAGAGATTTATTCCAATCATTAGGGACGCTTTCTTCCTAATGTTCTTGTATACCCGTTCGGATGATGCATTGGAGTGTTCTCTCCCGTTTGTACGATGAACCGCTTGTCACATATATAAATATAGTTTCGACTGACCTGTGACAAAGCGAGCGCTTCGGATAATAAATGACATCCGTAAGATTTAATTGACCATTAATAATTTGTCTCCGGGACTATTATGTAAGTCTACGAAAGAGTCTCTGTAGTCCAGTAGAGAAATGGCCGAAAAAGAAGGTAGATTAATGTCCAGTCGATACAATCAATTTTAGATTCGAGTATTTTTGTAGTTACTGTTATAAATGCTACAGTTTTTATGTGAAGTAATTAATATTTTTTTTTGTGCAGATAATGATATTATTCATTTGTTTTTCAACAAAATTTTTGTTTAGTACTATCATAAATTTTTGATAGTGTAACTGTAAAAGCATAGTTTTTTGAAAGTTTGTATAACTTGACTAACTTTCACGGCTCTTATGAATGTATTTTCATAAGTTTGGAAAGACTTTTATAATATTTCAAATATAATAAAGGGGTTATTTTAGACAATAAATAAAATTATTATTCGATAAATTGAAACTTTACAATTATAATAGATAGCTGGATAAATAAATATTATTTCTCAATATTAATTGTTACCTCTAAGAAATTTCTTATATAAAAAAGGCACTAATAGAAAATTACGAATAAATATAAAGGAGTTCAAGCCAGTTACCCTCAAAACATCCCGAAACGTCTCCGGATTCTTCGAGTACTTATGTGCCGTCGTAAACTCGGTTAATAAATCAGAAGACGTAATTATGACACTATGGCTACGGTTATTCGCAGAAAATGTGACACTAGGACATCTTAATTCCACTGCGAGTTTATTGCTAGGTGCTCATATAATAAAGGCGGAAAGAATTGTAAAGAACCAAGGAGTCATTCTATAATCCGTGATTAATTGCAATGTCTTTTCTTGTTTTTCAGATCCACGAACACATGACCAGGGAGGAAATGCTCTCGGTGTTCCAGGCGGACCATGAATCTGGTAAGTTGTTAAAAAATGTATATAGCTTGTCCATAGCACGTGCATGATAGTGTGTTAATTTTGACAAGTCGTTTGTAATTTTTTTTATGCAAATTATCTACGCACTAGCTATATTATTTCATAAGAATTTTTTAAAGAACGGATAATAAATTAGACTGTTAATATTAAAAAGAGTTTAAGAGGAACACGTGTGATGCTCAATTAATTTTATTTTAGATATTTTTTCGCTACTTAGGCGGTTGGTCGTACATTTAATAATAAATTATTACAAAAATTAAAAGACATGATACGTTTACATAATTTATATGCTAATAAATATTTTACACTTTGTATAGCAACTTTATCAAATAATATCTCCTAAGATCCAATTTCAAATTTTTATTATCGTCTAGTTAGAACAATTCATTTTTTACCAAAAACAAATAAATCTTCGAATTCTCAGGGCTCGATATAAAGGAAATTCACTGAGCCGAAAAAAAAATAAACAGTACAGTCGCGCAATAAACGCATGAAGCCTTGCCTGTGCCTCTGCAGTCTCTTCATCCCAAGGAAGACACGATTCAATTTCCTCCACTGCCGTGTCTCTCGATATCGCTTCCGCGCTCGTATAATCTGCTTTACTTAACCCTTTCTCTTTCTTTCTTTTCCGAACATCTACTCCACCCGCCAGCTGTTGCATCATAGCGCTCTCACAGATAAGACGGAAAGAGAAAGAGGAAGAAGGAAGAGGAGGAACGCGCGGAGGGTCATCGGCTATATACGCGACTCACGAACGCGCGCTTCTCTCGCGTAATATATGATCGCGGCGCGAAGGGACGAGAGCGGCTAGCGTTTCACGATCGTACATTTTTCATGTTCGCGGCTAAATCCTTATTTATCGCCGTGAATCACGTCGGCATGAATATTTTAGCGAAAAAAGTCACGCGCGCGACAAGATCGCACGGGATATGGGGGGGGGGATACTTTGACCCCGCGAACGCTGAATTTTTCTACCGTCGCTGTAATGTCGATATCGAGTTCGTGTGCAAATTTTCTTGGAAGATCTTGATTGATGATTTGGAGGTGAGCTGCGCGGAAATTTTCGTGGATGGCTTTACGACTAACTTTTTTATTACGATACTTTGATAGTTCAGACCCGGAGGGTTTGAAAATTTGTATGAAAAATGAAGTTCTCAACTTAATTAGTTTGATGCTTTGAAACGGCTGTTATATTCATTCACTGAAACTTTGACGGTTGTAACGACTTTCCAGTAAAAACGTTCCCGATACGTTTCCAAATCTTAATTAAAGACATAAAACCCGAGCTATTAAAGTTTTCGCAGATTAGTCACGAAAAAGATGACTGTCAAAGATAATGATTTTAATACAAACGTCATTATATTTAAGTACCCAGATTTTTGGGAATCTGAATATACACAACCACTAGACTACCATCGCTATACAAGTATGATTTACCGGAACTATATCCAGCCGAATATATCCACGATCGCGGGATTCGTTTGATTTTTTGCGGTGATCGGGGTGATGCGAGTCTGCGATGTGACTCAAGAGCTGTCCGGCTGGGTTATTTTTTTTTTTATTGGGGACTTTTATCTCGCGTCGTTAAAAATTTTAGTACACCCGTGGCTATTTGTTTTCATTTGTCAGGCGCGCGAGAGTTGTGAGGAAAAAATCGTATAAAAGTCACATCTTGCGCTGCGGCGCGCGCGCGTGTGCGTATATATATAAACGTTCGGAGAAAGGATCTATTTTTGTGAATGCCACCGATCGCTGTCACGCGAGTGAAATATTTATGGTGGAATATTAACGGTTTTATCGGGCAATCTAATAAATTTGATCGGAATACATTACGTCGGGATTACGTCAGATTTCGATTTAAGCCAATGAAAAGATTAATTATAATCGTTCGACGCTTTTATTAAGCTATTGCAGTTGTTAAAAAAAGCACTTAAGCGAAGCTTTGGCTTTAATATAAAACACTCGTTTTCACTCCTATAAAACCTCTTTTACCTGTATAAAGAAGCGCACACAGAGACACACACACGCGTATACAAATACACAACTAAATAGGTGTAGACGATATTAGTCAGACGCCATTTACATCAAACACGCTCGCTATATCGAATGATTTCAACACTCTCGGCTAATTTTAGCTTCTGGCTACAATAAAAGAGAATTGTGAATAATATAATGCCGTGAAATCGAAAGTATATATTCACATACACTAAACGTTCCGTTCTCTGCTTTCACAGTTCCAGCGTACGAGGTGGTACCGGTTCTGCACTCCGTGCACAGGAGGAGCCCGGAAGCGAGGCAGGAGGTGCACCTGAAGGCCTTCGGGAAGGACTACAGTCTCGCCTTGAAGCCGAATGATGGCCTCTGGACGGGGAAGCATCTGGCCATGTTCACCGTCGAGCGAAACGATTCGCAACTCGACGGTCTGCGCTACGAGAGAATTCCGGAAGTACGTTGCTCTCTCAATGTCTCTTTTTTTATCGTCTTATACCCACATTAGGGATTCCTCTCGCGATCGCCGGTGCGTCCTATACAGACTAATGGCATTAGCTGCGCCCTTGAGCGGAACAAATACGAGAGAGAGAGAGAGAGATGCCGATCCTTGATTGCGCCAGATCGACGCTAATTGTTTTTGTCTAGTTTTGCGGAGTTGTTTGTCGATGAAAAAATGTACAAAGAAACAGATGTTTAACATTGGTTATGACAAATACGATTTTCCTCGACAAACAATGCACGTTGCAGATTATTTGAAATGAAAAAAAATACTTTTATGAAATATAACGGAGTATGCTAATTTTTTTTAAACGGCGGATCGCGTTTCTTATATAGTGTTGAGAAAAAAAATAATTATTCAGAAAAAATGATCATACACCGTCATTTTCAATGCTGAAAAATTATCGTAAAATATGTGTCAGTTTAATTGCGCCGTGAAAATGTGTAATGGCACGCTGCAATTTCAAAGTGAGGCGCTTAATTAAAAAATGCCAGAGATTTTGTATTGCAGTCTAATTAGAAATTACACAGAACGTCTAGCCTGGCAATTAGCCGGCTCTTCTTGCATTTGTATTTTCTAGCGGCTCTTTTTACCCAATGATTAGCGAACATTGTTTTCTTGCAATTATTCCACGATTACGGATACTCAAATATTGGCAAAACGGTTTTTTTTTATCAATTCTTGCAACTTGTTTTACAGCCGCCGCATGAGTAACACGCACAAGTTGAAAAAAATAGGTAGAGACAGAGCACTTGGGTATAAATAATATATGGAATGCCAAGGTTACAGCGCGATGCTAGGAACGATTCTGGCTATCATTTTGAATATGGAAATAAATTTTAATTGGTTTGGTAACCAATAATAAAGAACTTAAGTTATAGGGGTAAACACGAAAGGACCATGTACATTCTCATTACAATTCGCAATGATTATATAACTGAACATATTTCCTTAACATCGTATTTTAAACGTTAAATATATTTTTTAACTTCCACCACCCGAGTAGTCATTAGCTAAATCGTATTAACTTTTTGGATATTACTTACTTTAAGATATTGGTAGGAAATTATACATAATTTCTTTACTGGAATATGCATATAAACGTGGAAATTTAGCTCCACTAATTTCATAAATCTCGTAAGAGCAGTTATATGTTTCATTTTAAAATTATTCCGTTATCGTCGTGTCAGATTAAGAAGTTTCATGTTTAAAAACTAATTATTTTCATTACAGTTAATTTTCTATTTTCTTAAAGCAACAAGTCGTGATTGAAATTAAAAAGTAAAGTATATATTATTGTTAAAAATTTATTTCTATTGATTTTTATAATGGAAATAGCTCATATAGGCACTATTATGATTATAAAAACAAAAATCCACAAATTTCCTGTGGTAAAGCCGCTTAGTTTGCAGGGATCATTGTTCACTGAACGACCTGGTCCTGTGAAGAGACCAAGAGCACTAAATAGGTTTCGAAGGTCAACGAATTATAGCTTATAAATTAATCTTTCAGTATGAAAACAAAGATTTTATAAAAATAAATTACTAGTAATAATATGATACTTTATTATTTTGTTTAGGCTTATCAATCATTGATATTTTAAATTCTGATTTAAAAAATTCTCTAAATGTCAGTTAATTTACTTGCAAACGCACTTTTACTCTTGTAGCAATTAATAGAAAGCTCAATATGTTTAAATCTTGGCCAACGTTATTACTCATATTCAATTAAGCAAAAGACACCGGATAAAACCTCAAATCCGCGAACTGTTCATAGCGCAACCTATATATACGGCGCCGCTATCGTTGCGCACGCATCGCCGTCTCGTGAAACGGGACCCCAACTAAAAAAAAGCGCCCGGCCCCAAAAATCTCCGCGAACAATCCCCGCAGGTTGCGCAAAATCTTTGCCAACGCACCGCTCTGCCAGGCGCGCAATCGAGGCGCGCCCGGAAAATCTAGATCTAATCGTTCGCTCCCTCCTTTTTCGTCCTAAATTCATAATTTTTGTTTTCAACTTCTTCACGTTTGTTCGACAGGAAAGCACCGACATCGGCGATATCTACCAGGACGAGGATAACATGGCTTCCATTCTGCTGCACCGGGACGCCAGTGGGAAAGTGATTGTGATGAGTATATATATACACAACAGCGGCCTTCTTTCTTAACAGCCATCTTTCGTCAGGTCTCGCCGCGCACAGAGCCGCTGTGCCACTGTATATAGTCGCGCAGCTCTTACCCGTATATTACAGCGTGTACACACGTCTTGTAGTGTATATACAAGCCGCCGAAAGGAGCGAAATATGTTGTCGTTGCCACTGCTTTCGTCAATCCCTCCTCCGAGCGTCTACTTTCGGGCGTCATAATTACACTCCCATGAAACAATTAACCGTCGTCGTCGGGCCGCGCAGCGAGAAGGAAGCGAAGAGAGCGCGACTCAAAATTGAGCAAACGGCCGCCGCGTCACGCATCGCCTCGCTCCCGCGTTTTGTCATCCTTTCGTCGCAATTGGGGGCGAAAGTCTATAGCTGCTGCTACCGTCATCTTATATATAGATATATTTATAGTTGCGAATCTACGTTTTTGGTTACCGCGCGGCGGTGCAACTCGCTGCACGCGAATTCGGAAGCGGAGAGAGATCGGACGCGATAGGCTTGCTCGCGGCGTGCAGCTACTTCGGTTCTCATAATTTGCTGGATTAATGCGTTGCATAATTGCGTCTGCCTTGTGCTCGATTCGAGGAAGTCGCGGGTATATGTATATACGCGCTTGCTCAACCCGAGATTTCCGCCGCTGCCATGCCCGCTTTATTTGTCAATTTTCTACGCCATACAAACGTCATTTTAATATCGCTTTTGTGCGCGAGCGCGAGAAACTGCGTGTATACTTACATGCGCGATTTTCTTATACTCAAAGAGTCCGCCCGCGCACGCGCTCTCGCGTTCTTGAGTTGGCGCGTAGCGGCGCTATGTAATAGAGAAAGATAAAGAAATTTCGTAAATGTCGAGTTGCGCCGCTGCGGCCTGATAGTGTAGAGTGTCGAGTGTTCCCTTTTTTCGGATGTTTCGCAATGTTTTCCGACCGCAGTGTATGTAATGTGTGTGCTTGTGAAATTAATCTTTTGATCGAAATTTATATAAAGATAACAAAAAAATGCTTTTCAAAGCTCGTATAGAGCTGAAATATATTTATAAGTAGAAAAAGATCGAGCTAGACAGGCGTAATGGCATTTTAAATTGATCGTATTCTGATTCCCTTTGATACGAACCTACTATACATTTATAGAGATTTATAAAGAGAATATACGAAGCAATTACTTGAAAAGGGCAACGTGTATATACATAATATTAGAAACAGTTGAAATTTATAACGTATTCATTACGGACAGTATCGTAAATCTATCGGTAAAAAACATAAACTCCTATGGTTTTGATTCGAATGCAGACAAGACATGATGCATTCGTCGAATCCTGGCAAGCGAAGACAAAAAATGGAGCAGTTATCGTTTTTCCAGGCACGTTCGACGCTTCGCGCGCCGTCGCGATTTTCGCAATACCCTATGTACGGGCCGGCCAACCGATCTCTTCTATTCCTTTTCCCTTTGTCGAGGCTTGATAAGGAGACAATGGAGTTTGTGAAATCCCACGTGTAATATTTACATGAGCCGGAGAGAGCATTATTGCCTTTTTTTAGATCTCCTCGCGGCCGGGTCGCGTTGCGATAAAAATCGCAGGCGCGTGCTTCTTTCTCAAGAGGAGACGAGGGCGCAGAGAGAGGAAAAACGACCTTTGTTTCGTAGGAAACTTTTGATGAATTAGGAAAAACAAATGACCGCAAGAAAAGTGTCAAGAGCTCAAAAGAGTGCATTAGGACAAAACTATTTCGACACTGTACGCGTGTACGGCATATTACAAAAGGCCCGAAATGGAGAAAATGACTTTAGACGCGCAGAGATAATGCCGCGCGGCATATATGTAAATAGAGATAGACGTAAATGTCCTTTTATAAGGTTTCATATATTCATATAACGTATACTATACTATTCGTACCTCTTTCTCTTGTCCATATATAAAAAGATCCGAGCTTACAAAAGAGCGATAACCTGTTAAAGTTTCTTTGCAACATCACTCCATTACCGAGCGCTCGCGCGGTCCTCAAAAGATACCGCACGGCGCACAACGACGCCTCTGACAGGCACTTTAGTATACTTTACAACTTTATCGATTATGAAGATATCGCGCGCGAGAATTCCAAAACTCATCGAAGAAAGTACGTTTATCCCTAGTGATCTATTGGCCCGCGTTGCAAAACTCGTCCACACAGCCCCTGAGGTCTTTGATCCCCTTCGTACGAGGAGTGTAGGTATATAAGCCCCCGAACGAGCGTGGGACCGATTGCGAAGGTCCATCTTTAATATAGACGCACGTGGAAGATTCCCGGAAAACTGGAAACACGCCGCTCTGATCGCCATAGCACCGCTCGATCTCTCGGAAGATGTAATTATTATACGAGACGCCCAACTTTTCTGAGCGCCGTGCGAGAGGCTCGTAAATTTCACCGTTCGCCGATCGGTTTTTGATCAACGTCGCACGTGTATGTGTGTGTCTTCTTAATTGGGTGGTATAGCGCACGGGTTATACCCTATAGCGATCGTCCGCGTACATGTATAAATTTCGAGCGATAAACTGGCGTCACGCGCGCTAACGCGTTCTTATCTCGCAACTCCATCGAGTGAGAGAGAGGAAAAAAATACGGCAGGCGCGTAATATACCAGTTTAGCGTGTGATCCCGCCGATCATTCACCTACCGCGCGAACGCAGCGTGCAGAAACACGCGGAAGCCAATTTTCGCCTTACGCGAATAATAACAGAAGGCGCAGGCTGCAGTTGCGCACTTGGATTTCAACATCGTTCTCCCCTCGCCTTCTATATACATATACGCGCGCGCACGAAAATACTCCGAACTTTGACTAAACGCTCCATTAGCCGTACAAAGCAGACCGTCGATCATTCGACTGAGGCGTAGAGAGTATTTACGAGGTTACGCGCGTGAGGTTTGCACGCGAAGATGAGAGACGGTATAGGGCAGTGGAGATCTATTTGGGTCGCGCGTCACTTACGTAAGTGTCCGTAAAAGCGTTTTGTTCTCGCGGCGCGCATTCGCGACCCGCGCAGCTCACCGTGGCAGCCTGACCTTTTGCTTTCACTCTCTGTATTATAGCGCGGGCCAACGCCGCGCGCGTTTCAATCTGGCCGATGCATCTGCCGGGAAGTTTGCGGCCCGACAGGCGCATGTAATACGGCTCGTCGTGTGTATTATATACGATAATGTAGCTGCTTATAGAATAAACAAGAATTTCGAGTGTGCAATGAAGCATGAGTTACGTGGCACGTAAATTTGTATTTAATTGGATGCGCGAGGGTTTCTTTAAAAATCTTTCATTGTTGTATATATGCCTGTCAATATTTCATTGGTAACTTGATTATTATCTGAAGAATTATGGCTTTTATAGAGGATAATGCTGGCATAGTGAACGCACAGCTTTTGTAAAGTGAATGTAAAGATTTTAGAAACAGTAAAAACATATTTCTTTACCTTTCGTATTTTGTCCAAAGTTAATATCTTGTTTAATGATTTCAGTTTTTCACGCAGTTTTAAATAAGATTTCAGAAAATAACCATAATTGTGAAAAGTGGCGTATAAATTACCGGTTTTCTGTAGAGATTTAAAATTTTTTATCTAAGTGAGTGTTTCTTTGCGTTGGATATGGTCAGTTACAATTATTTTCTGCGCAGGTATGGCGTAAAGCTATAGCGGCTAAAATATTTGCCCGGTTCATTGTGAAAAAATTGCGAAGTAGAGTTTTAAAATTACACCGGTGTCCACTAAACATTCGAAACTGACCTTGTCCGATATTGGGCGCCATTCAATGTTGGACAACTTTCCTTTGTGCACAAAATTTGTATGGCACGGTTACCGAAATTAGCACTTTTAGAACAAGTGTGAATGCATTACAGGTTGTCGAAAAATATTTGCATTTTTTATTCTTTTTTAATTAACGTCCAGTCGTTACAATTTAGGACAAACAATCTTATTTTTCTTTGAAAAAGTTGAATACCTATTATAAGTCAATTAGCGTCTTATGTTGACATTTGGCGTTGTTTAAAAAATATTTAGTTCATTTTTTGTAAATATAATTACCAACGCAAACGTGCCTGATCTTGATTAGATCCTGACCGTATACAGAAAGTGTCTTGAAAGCGTACTCGTTACAATTTCAAAATCATCGTCACGAAGAAAAAGAAAATGTCGAACGAAAAAGCCTGTAGTTCATTACGTAGGCGTAGTTTAATGATGGCCTCTCTTCCTCTGTTTCTGAATGTAGGACGGAAACATCGGCTCAGATTTGGTGATCCGACCGCTTCCCGAGCGCGTGGTGAAGGAAGTTGTAAGTAAGAGGCAGGAGCTGCAGGAGCCGCACTTGCTGCCAAACCTAACGAGGGTAAAGCGCAGCCTCGAGCAGGCGAGCCACCACGTCGTGTACAAAAAGACGATGCGGCAGATGGACGACGAATACAGCGATTTCGGTGAGTACGCGCTAATTGGCTCTTTGTACTCGTTTATACGATGCTAGAGGGTAGTATGTTTGCAAAGTGCTGCGCAATTCATTCGGGGTAGTTCCTTGGGATATCAGAGCGAAGTTGAACGCAAATTATATATGCATAAGATAATATACGTGATTTGATGCACTGATGAAATATTTTTGTGATATAAAGGCATTTAAATAAAATTAAAATAAATTACATCAGAAAAAAATGGTCTGGTCACAATTTAAAAGTGATAACGATCGCAATGACGCATTCCAGTGTAATTTGCGAACAATTTAAAACTCTGGAGAACTCCTTGTTTTGCAATTCAGAGATTTCACTTTCTCTAAAAATGTACAAAAATTTGCCTCGTGTCTAAAAACAAGGTCAATGTGAACGTATTGTTGGGCCCATCATTTGGGTCCAGTATAAATCAAATTTCTGACGCGTGAACCATTTCACGGTTCGCAGATGCGATAAATGTAGACATTAGGAAAAGAGAAATAAGAATGAACTATTATTTAAAATACTTTCACTTTACCGGAATCGTTTTGAATTCAATTTATAATCACGTTGTATAGTTGCTCGTGACCGTCGAAGTGATTGTACGATTTTAATAATTCATGTCTTTTTCACTCGGTGTAACGGAAACGTATAGTGTACTTTGCCATGCCTAATGATAATACTTCTATGAACGAATTAACCAGTCGTCCACCTTATATTATTCTAAGAACTGAGTTGCTTATATTGTTGAGTTTCAAATCTACAAATTTTTCTAGGTATTTTTTTTCCAAAGTAGTTAAACAAACTCGTGGACATAACGTTTGAATGAAATAAACTTGAATACTAAAAATGTTGTTATACTGTTCTAGAGTATATTATTGTATGGCAACAGCAGTTTAACTTAAAATTATCTCTTTTTTAATTATTTATAATTATATCTAAATAATGAAAAACACTAACTAATGAATAACTATTTTTTGCAGCGTTCATGGAGCCTGATCACATATCCAAGAGATTTAGATCGAAGAGGTCTGTCAGTAGTGATAGGTCGAAGCGAGAAGCGCCATACGTAATATACCCCGAAATTCTCTGCATCGTCGATTACGATGGATACAGGTAAACTTCGAGCGTTAATCCCTCGCCTTGCAGCTTGTCATTCGAGTATATAAGCGCGATTTCGTTTCACGCGACTTCTCGACACTCATCCCCTGTCCACTGCGCGCCGTGCGCATTAGCGAGTTTCAAAGGAACGGCGCCAATCTGACTTCGTGATCGCTTTCGCGGTATGTGCAGTGTGAGAGAAAATAAGCGCATTAGAGCCTCATTGATTATTCGCGGGACAGCAGCGCTCCGATGGTGTTTGTATATCTTATGCCGCTCCCGCGAATTAAAGTCCTACTACGGCAGAGACGTCACGTCGCGTATATTCATAAAATCCCTCCTTTGTGTCGCTCAAAAGGTGCAACCTTGATTCCCGGTAATTTATCGTTCCCTATTGTAAACATGATACTAAAATATGGCATTCGTCTGGCTCGAGCATTAAATACGGGGACCATTAGTACGATAAAACTCATTCTGATTGTATTTTTAAATGCATTATGTATTGAAATGTTACAAGGAATATAAATTTCAGTTGATAGTAAATGTAACTTTAGGAATAAACTGAAGGAACTCTTAGCTTTGCAAACAGTTTTACCAGTCGATGTAAACTTTAAATTAACTTCGTTGGTTTTGACATTTTTGTGGTTGCTAGAAAATCGTGCGAAGAAGCGCTGATGTGACTTTTCTAGGTCACATTACACTGTATTGAGTGAATTTGTAAATTAGGTCAAGAGGAATTTCCAATGGTATTCATTGAGTTGGGATAAACTAAAATGTGAAGGTTATTTTATAGTACAATTGCTTTGAATTTTTGCCAAATTCTAACAATACATCTGTAAAAATTGTTTAAACTTTGAATCAAAATTTAGTTTTCTGCGTAAAAAATTAATTTTATAATTACTTACTCTCTAGATTTCGTTTATCAAAAATACTATAATATAAGGTTGAATTCAAAGTTTCCAATATTTTATCTCGTTCTAAAAGTAAAACGATATTTGATAAAAAATGCATAATTAACACGTCAAACGCCAACCTCCGCCGATCATTTCCACAGCCAATAGAGATTCTCAGAATAATTCATATCACGCTCGCGAAATAATTATGCTCGAGCTGCGAATGACATGGCTCGATTTCCGTAGAATCATCGTGGATGCCCTAATGAGACGGGCTTTTACGACGGTTTCCTCGGAAGGAAGGCTCTCCGTCTCTCCTATCTCTCGAGACGCAGCAGATTCTCGCTCTTTGTTCATTCGTTTCTTATGACTTTTTGTTTCGACAGATTGCACGGCGGCGATAATGTACAGATCAAACGTTACTTCGTGTCGTTCTGGAACGGAGTGGATCTTAGGTACAAGCTGCTAAAAGGCCCCAAGATACGCATCAGCATTGCCGGTATCATCATCTCGCGCGTGAGTGAACTTTGAATTATTCATTAGAGTATTATAAGAAAAATAAAGATCAATTCGTTTTATACAAACGAAATGAGAAGTACATTTGGATTACCATATTGAAATGACGTTGTTTATAGGGAAGAGACGCCACGCCATACTTAGAGAGGAACCGCGTGGGACGAGATGCAATTGATTCGGCAGCTGCACTGACCGACATGGGCAAATATCTATTTCGAGAAAGAAGACTTCCGGTTTATGACATCGCTGTTGCCGTCACAAAGTAAGCGTGTCCTATTTCACTGGGACTGACATTACTCTAATTTTTCTCCCTCAGATCAGAAAATTGTTTTGTACACCATTCACCCTTTAGGTTATATATTTATCGATATATCTTGTGTTTATCATATCTTTACTTCTTGTACAAAGTCAAAGATGAAAATTTCATTCACTTGCTAATGCTGAAAAATGTTACTACCCTCTAATGGTCTTTCCATTTTGTTTCCTTAAAAATTCTTTGCAAGAAAAACAAAACGATTACTAGTTATTTCATATAGAAATTTGAAGACAATTTAGTTTACTACCTACATTCAAAAATGTCATGGCACTGCTATTTTATTAACGCAAAATTAGTAAGTATAAAAGATCATTAGAGGCGTTGAAAAACTGCACAAAAGCTTTATTTTACTGTTCACTTCTCTACTTCGATCATTGACATCGGTAAAAAATAAAAACAGTACAATACGTATCTGTTCAATCGTACATGTGTCGTTAATAGTATAGTCACGCAGGTATTTTTATAGCCCCTTTCTTTCTCTCAGAAGCACTCTGATGACTTCATACTGTCCATGTTTTTTATTTCGTATTACAGGTATGATATGTGCCGTCGTAGGAAAGGCGGCCGCTGCACTAAGGGAACTGCCGGTATGGTTTATTACAATAGCGATCATGCTTTCCAATATTTATTTTTTTGACGTATTATTTTTTTAATCCAAATAACTCTCACATTTGTATTGTCTGGCTATGTTTGCTGTGTGTATATCGTTGAAATAATGTATCCGACGAGAGCCCGTTAGTTTGAACCTCCACTACTGGCACTACTCATCCTTGTACATAGCACCACCACTATCCCCCTAATCCACTTTTAATTTTGACGAAGCAGCCGCGTGTGTGCAATTTATAGTTGTGAAACTGGGACAATGGAAACCGAAATCGAGCGATTTTCATTTGGACGATACGCGCCAAGCGCATTAACGAGTAAATTTTCCTTTCCTCGTTGGCTCGCGCCCGCGCGCGCGCAGCACGTGTTTTCCACGCGGCGTTCCACATAAAAAGTGGACGCTAGGATGGGAGAAAAGTGGGATCGCGAGTCGAAATAATGAAAATCGCTTTTCACGGGGAGTAGAATTTTGTGGAGTCGAATCACGCGCCGTGAAAGTCCCTCGCGTGCATCCATTAGTATGTCGGTGCATGCCTTGTTCGACGAAAAAAGAACAAGACATTCTCGTTTGTTCTTAGTTCTCAATCCATTTGATTGTCTTGATTGTTGTGGATTAGGTTACTACTGCTACCGCATTTTTTACGCTTTAATCAAATCAACGGGCAAATACTTCTTCTTTCATTCTGTTTTCATTGTATATTTACGTTTAATGTTGGAATGTTTGAATAAGTTTATTTCATTTCAAATCTTTCTTTAAACTGTTTTTTCGTGTATTATTAGTGATTAAAGATTGTTCAATAATAGTGTAGAACGACAATGATTTATGCCGATTATCGATCATAATAAACACAACAACGAGGCAATCATTAATAATCTAAAAAGATTTTCAAATGACATCTCGAAGCTATTGATCGTACATGCATGTCACACGTACTTTTGCGCGCTGGACTTTCACGACGCGGCGTTTGCGACTTTTTTTGTTGGTAAAGCATGCAACGGGTCGCCTGCAAGGTAGACTTTGCAGGTCGCGGGTCGTAGTTTGGCCGAATGGTCAAAGTAAGAAACACGCAGCACGTGACTAATCGACGCTTGCGCGTCGTATATGTATACATATATACGCTCGCGAAGTTAAAATTTAACGCGTCCGCGTCTTCGCGAGCTAGCGTACGGTTTCTCCATGAACACTCGACTTTTTTCCGTCCACCTATAGCCCGGCAGGATCTCATACATTTCGGTCACGTGCTGCCTGTGTCTCACTTGCGCGTGTGCACTTTATGCTTTAGTAGGACGTAAAGCAGCGTAGTAAAATGGGCGCATAATCGTAATGGAAATGTCCGTTTTAAACACTTCCTACCCTCGTTCTTTTTTTTTCGTTCATCTCACCCTCCGCTCGTCTCTCCTATGGCCACTGGCGCGCCGCTGGTATATACGTGTACGAGCGCCGTTACCGGAAAACTCGAAACGAAACACCCGCGTTTAAATTCCAAGGACTTCTTCGATCGCTTTCCGAAAGAGCGAAGTAAAGCCAAGAAGAGGCGAACGAACTCGCGTTTCGAAAAACCGAGACGAGCGGAGTTCTGGGCAAGCGGCGCACTAAAACTCGCCCCCGCACACATTTATATATAACATATACTCACATGCGCGTTCGTCATCGCTTTTCACCGAAAAACAAAATTCCCTCACATCATGTGCTTTATTTCATTTTCGCGCGTCCTCAGCATTGAAGTTGGTCAGTTTATAATCCCGATTAATTACAGCCATTAACAATCTTTTAACTCTCCAATGTAGACGAACGAAATTCAAAGAAAGACGAAGGATTGGCAAGCAGCGAGGACTGGCTCGTAAACTCGGCTGACGTCGAGACCGAGTTCGACGTCGATGTATATTTTTTTCGTTCGCTTTTGTTAATTCATTTGATTTTTATTAGCACTGTCTTGGGTTCAATTATACCATTCGAATGGCTTTAGTGTCTCTATTATTTTTTTAAAGACTTTTTCCCAATTTTTTTCCACTGCTTCAGTACAAAGACGTCTACGTGGCAGATGTGTTTTGCTAGATGTTACGAGGAGTACCACACGCTCAACGTTGTGTCGTATATATATATAGAAACACACCTTTTTTCTTTCGATTGTCCCGTGAGACGCGCACGTCAGCAACCTCGAGAGATGTAAATTGAGTAACGATGATAAAAGAGGATTTTTTTGTTGTTGCGTTGCAGATTAGATATGTGCAGGAGGCAATACGCGAATGATGTGTGCAATAGAGGAACCGCAGGTACGTTTGTGTCACGAGAAATGAACAAAAAGTGAAAATCTTTTTTTTTTAAGTGCAATGCCACGATAAAGCAACTCTTCTGCAATGAGATATTTTATTCTCTCTTATAAACTGTACTTTTTTATGTTCACTCGTTACACTTCGGTTTTTGCTTCACTGTTTTGCAATTTTTTTTCAAACACTATTTTTTTACCCTTCACTGTACCTTTTAATACTCGCAGCAAGAATCTAAATTCTAAGCTTATACACTGATTTTTTTTTTCGTTACTTTTTATCTTGTGTCTAATTTTATTTTTCTGCCAAACGTGAAAACCTATTCTTACTACGTTTGGTCTTTAAATTTATTGTTTTATCCATGTTTATGTGTCTCTTATGGCTATTTACACTCTGCACATGATATCTTTGCCTTTTTCGATCTACACTATGTTTATTTCTTTTTTTTCTACTCTAGCGTGATTTGAGATCCAAGTGTTACAACAATATTGATATTTTTTTATACATAGAATATAGTATATTTAAGATAAATATATGCGTATCCAATATATCAAAGTATATGTATAAGTTATCACGTCTTGCAGTTATTGTCACATAATTTAAGTATTATTTAGAATTGTATTGACCACAACATTCTAGCTGATTTGTTTGTGCAAAAATGTCAATGGATACATCATATCTTCGTAATAGTTTATAAAGCATTATACAATGATAACGCAATAGAATTTACGTAAATAACTGCAAGACGCCGTCGTTTCTCAAATACGCGCGACACGAGAGCCTCTTTTTTGCGTCTATCCAAGATTCTTTCGTATACTATACTTTGAAATGTATACTCTGTTTTCTCCCTTCGAATGTCACTTTAAGACTTTTTTTGCTCTTTGGCTGCCTTACTGACGTGGAGTGCGGTCGGTAAGTCTTTCAATAAAACAGGAAAAATGAGAGGTGAAACTTTCCGCAATAAAAACCGCTAAGTCAAATCGCGATTTTTCGGTTGTAATGCAATTTAAATTGATTTGTGTGCCAATTCAAGCAAAATAACGACGAGTAGAAAGTAAATCTGACGTTTGGTTTAAACAAGGAATAAAAAAGACAAATAACGTTTTGTATTGTGTACAAGTAGAGTTATTATTTTTAACAAGGTATTGTTCGGGATTTTGAAGTTTGTGATGCATAATATAAGGGATAGAAGAGTTTGATTTATTTGAACGGAGTTTGATAATAATGTTGATTAAATAAACCGTATTGATCGAATTAACACCAGATGCATGCCGCTTGCGTGAAATGCCTTCATGTGGCTTAAAATAATGCCATAATTATACGCTAAAAAAATAACGATAACAATCATAATAATAATAACGTTCAAGCGATCTAATTTCGTTATTAAAATCATGGCTTACAATAATCTTATTTTCGATGATAATATATCAATTAACGAACTTAACAGCGAATTAACAAAAAGTGCTTTCATTCTGTAATATTGATTCGTTTGTAGAGCGTACAAAAATAAACTTAATGTTTCACTATTTTTACAATAATTTATGCATAAAGAAGAATGAAGGCACTTTCTAACATAATTGTGATATTCATTCAAATCTAACCGCAAAAATAAAAAATGAGCTTTTTTACTGCTGAACATAATAACCGAAGTATTTAGTTTCTTTAACCTCCGACTAAAAAATATTTCCAACCTCAAGGCTCTATGGAAAGAAATAGTCTAATAAATATTCCCTGCATAGGTTTCGCGTACGTGGGTGGAGCTTGCGTCGTCAACAAGAGGCTTGAAAAAGTCAATTCGGTCGCTATAATAGAAGACACCGGCGGCTTCAGCGGCATTATCGTTGCTGCTCACGAAGTCGGCCATTTGTAAGTAAATTACACATACAGCACAAGCACATTCTTCTTCTATGTATACATAAATGAGCTAGATAAATAAAGTCTACTTTTACTTCTTTAAGCTTTTATTAATTATTTATTAAATCTTTTGTCAAAGTTAAATTGCTTTTATTTTAATTATTTATGTATATTTTTAAAAAATTTGAGAATAAAGAAAAAATATTAAAATTTCTTTTCAAAATTAACGTTCTAGTATAGTGTTTCATTTTTCCACGTAAACATGTTTTTAACATATTTTAAAATTTCAGACTGGGAGCTGTACATGACGGTTCACCGCCCCCGAGTTACCTTGGTGGACCTGGAGCTGAAAAGTGTCGCTGGGAGGACGGATACATCATGAGCGACCTCAGGCACACGGAAAAGGGCTTCAAATGGTCTCACTGTAGCGTCTCGTCTTTCCATCATTTCTTAAAGTAAGAAAATTCAATTTGCTTTGTCGCAGAGGGTCGATTTTAATTCGATAAAGATCTCAAAAATTGTACTCTTATAGATATATTTTTTTTCATCAGAGAAGTAATACTTGTTACATTTACTTGAAAAGGGAATCTGAAATTTTCATTAAATTAAAGAAAGTAAAGTTGATTATATACACGAGAATAATTTGAGACCACTTCTGTGATTACCAAATATTAAAAATTTTCTCCAAAATGTTAACAGCCATTTCTATTAAATTTAAATCAGTGTAAAAAATATTTAGAAATACACTGTCGTGATATAATAGGTAGTGTACTAATAATTTGTATAAGTATGCTAATAGAAAATTGTATGACTGCTACAAATGAATTTCCGACACTATTTAAAAATTATTACATCATGAAATCCATTTCACTAATTACGTCAAGACATCTAACCACTTTTCGTAACATGAGAACAGTTATATAATATTCTTATAAAATTTTCAGCGGAGACACCGCCACGTGTCTTTACAATGCTCCTCACGAGGATGAGGCGTTGCCAAGAGTACTGCCAGGAAAACTATTGTCGCTTGATGCGCAATGTCGAAAGGATCGAGGAACGAGCGCCTGCTTTGTAAGTATTTCTTTTTAAATCAATGAATTTTTCACTTTCGTCTGAGCAATTTGATCTAATTCTATCATGCACTTTATTCACTTGCAGAAAGACGATCGAGTTTGCGCTCAACTTTTCTGTTTCGATGCCGGCTCGGGTTATTGCGTGGCGTACAGACCAGCGGCTGAAGGATCTCCTTGTGGAGATGGTCAAGTATGTTCATTACTTTTTTTTTATCGTTACAAAGACTAGAATTCTTATTTGTGCTTGATCTATAAATATAAATAAAATTTTTAACAAACTCAATGATATATTTTGATAATTTTTTTTCTGCTGAAACCTTGATTAAACAACAAGAACAACATTTTCAACATGTATTTGTAGAACGAATAAATGCTTCTAGTCTTTAATTGCTTCTTGCATGCACTATCGTTAAAATTATAGTCAATGGAAACATTTCATGGAATTGCTTCGTCTTTATACTTGACCGAGCACCTTTCAGTTAAATCAAGTATAATACAGTCGATATTACCTTTTGAGCAATACCTGTAATTTAAATCATGAAGTAATTTTTTATTAAAATCATTAAGTTTAATTTTTCCGTCTTATAATTATTGTAATTTCCGTCTGAAGGGAAAGTATAGCTATAGTTGTTTCTTATTGCATATGTAATTTGTAAATATCCTTTACGAAGCGTGAACTGCATAGAGTATATAAGATACAGAAAATTATTTATTAAGTGCTTTAATATTTACATTGAAAATATTGTATAAAGCTATTGTTTATGACTATTATTTTAAAATTTCTTAGTTTAAGTACTCTATACAGCACAAGTAATTATGAAATTTATTGTAGAATATGAGAGTTATAATTAGTTTTGTTGTAATATTTCAAAATATAAATATGGTTTTTATTTTTAGTACTGCCTGAATGGAAAGTGCGTTGCTGAGCACGAGAACATCATTCCAGATTATACGCAGAACGTACCGACGTACGTGCGACGAGAAAACATTTACAACGCTGCCACGCAAAGTCGGCCGTTGTACACGCGATACAATACCAGTACAACAGAATACAGGTAAACTAAAAAAAATGCACCTAGGAAATTCGAATGCACTTATTCAACAATTTTAAATATGAAGATATAGAAGTACTTTATTTGAAATCTGAATCGTCACCATTAATTTTAATTGCCCGCATTTCCATATATGAATTTCTCCACAGTTAAAAATTGCAGTTTCAATGAATTTTAAGTAGTAGTTTTTCTAGTCTCATTTTGTTATAATGTTCACTGTACAAGTACACGATTATAATTATATAACAATTAATCTACTAGATGCATTAATTGCAATAATTAATTTGGAAGAAAAATATTTTTTTTATGACGGAGATAATTCAATAAGTTTATAATGAATTATAAAAAATACTAAAATAGGCGCTGGATACACTTACAAAAATAGTGTTATTCAGTGTAAATGGCAAAATTGGCTTCAGATTCTATTATTGAGTAGAAATAATTTACTTTTCTTATTTTTTCAATCTAAAGAATCAAACGAGTGAAAAATCATATTAGAATAAAAAAAATGTACTATTTAGGTCTCCATGGGAATCAACGACACGCAGCACGTATCAAACAAAATACAAATACACGACGCCTTATTACAATTCGATAGTGTCGACGACGGCGACGCCGCCGCCGAGTTACACGACGTCGCATTATACAACGGCTTCGACGCCGTACTCGCGCTACACGTACTCGACCGTCAGTAACTTTATTACCGACGATTACTACAAAAAATATAACAATTACAATTATAACAATAACAATAACGACTATTACAATAACAATAACAATGCGTACACCACTGCCACAACGAAAAGGACGAACCCCTACGAGTACTCACACGCGTATTACTCGAAAGATAACGAGAACGACGTTAGCTATCCGAACGTTACGCCGTACAGGTACAAGAGTACCGCGAGAACGACGTCGCGTGCTACGACGAGCACCACCGCCGCCCATTATGCTCCGCAAAGTTACGGTCACGGTAAGGACGACGTCTTCGTGCACTGAGAGAAGACGTCCTCAGGCAGTCTTTTACTGTCAACATTGTTTCTCTATCCTCAACATTTTTCTGGCTGCTCGAACAACGACTCTTTCGCCTGGAATAATTTCATTGAAATTTTTCAAGCTCTTCTCTCGTTACTAAATTCTTTTGGCACGTCTTTCAAAATTTTAAAACATTTGCAACTTAATGACTTGTTTCAATTCTATGGGCTAAATTTTTTTTCGAAATCTCTCTACTCTATCTTCTTCTCAATTCTTCTTGATACAATCTTTTTGGAGCTAGATTCTCAAATTTCTATATCTTTGAAATTTTTACTTTAATTTTCCCTTGTTTTTATCTAAATCGTTACTGCTAACATTATTTTTTCCCTACAAATATTTTTAATAATCTATCTGTTCTTATTTTTGTTATCTTTTTCAAAATTACTTCGAAAATTCTTCTATTTCTCTGTATCAAACCTATTTGTACCATTTATTTGTTTTCTAACTAATTATTTCTTACTCATTATGCAAATTCCATTGATTTTTCTATTTTCCTTGATGTCGCATTTGATGTATTCTTCATTAAATCATGATTGTTCACTAAACTAAATTATGATCTAACCGAATAAGATCATTATGCACGATTATATCTTGTTCTTCGTTGTACACTTTTTCTTAAAAATCTGAAATTATCTTACTGCATTATTCACGCAACTATTATTACACTTTGATTGTATAAAGCTTCGTTTTCTCATTACAAATATATTATCGTTTCTTGAATGTTTCTTCTCGTACACATGTTCTGTTTTCATCTCAGCTTGAGCATGATTATTGTGTTTATAATTTTAATTTCGCATTAAAGCACAACATGACATCCGCCTTCGTGCGTTTTTTGTTAACATACCATTGATTTTATCAAATGTCTTTCCTGCGTATCATGCAACATTTTTTTTACAGACGATTAATTTAAGCGACGTAAATTCACTCAAGACTGTTTTACGCCGATTATTCTTATGTACATTACATGCTTAATTGGTGTATCTTGAAAACATTTTACTTTTTTCAGGATTATAACTATTCACTTTTATCAACACTTTACTATTACTTGTTTCAAGACTATGAATTCTACGAACACTTTCCATACTTATACACTCATTCATAATTATTCAATTATCTACAGATACTATTTGTGTGTTACTAATATGATACCTATTTTTCAGATTTATTTCACAATTTATTGTATCTTTTTCTGTTATTAATTCATCGGAAAAAGGAGATGCCATTTTATGAATTTTTTATTTACTTTTAAACTACAAAGTCCTAAATGTTATACATTGTTTTCTATCATAAGAAATTTTATAAATAAGTACATAAGATATTTAAAAAATGTTAAGAATCATACGCGGATAAAACTGAATTTATTTATTGTATCTTCTTATTCACGATGGTTATAAAATACTGATAGTATTAATTTTCGCAATGGTCAATGTATCCTTTATTAATTCATTTTTGTACTTGCACTGGAAAATTATTATCTGTAATCTATTTGTGCAAATTGAGCCCATTGGGAAAATTAAAACAAAATTTAATTGTGAAACAATCGATACTTATTTATGACTTATTTATCTGTTTATTGCACATTGCAAATTTTTAATAACCTTTATATTTCTTTATTTATAATATCTTTATTCTTTATTTTAATAAAAATCTAACATCTTTATTTCAAATCCTTATTTACAGTTTTTACAAACTTCTTGATTTTAAAAGCAAAGTTGAAAAATTAACATTACTCAAATAATATAAAGTAAAATAAAAGTTTGGACAGTAATTTGATGATACACAATTTTTATGATCTTTTTTATTTTATATTTTTTTTATTATTTTAATACAAAATATAAAATATTAATGATTTGATAATAATCTTTGACAATATCAAGAAGTTTTTCTATAACCATTTTATATTAATGTAAAATTAATATATTTTTCTTTTTAAAAAATGTAGAAACAGAGGCCGGTGAATGCCAGGACGTGGGGACGGATTGCGCGGAGCTGATCGACAGGCTGAGGACATGGCTGTGCCATCTGCAATCAGTGAGAAGTCGCTGTTGCGCGTCCCTCAAGACGATTTGCTGATAAGTGGCTCGAAATCGCGCTTTAACGGAAGGAAAGTAAAACTCCCCGCAGAAGAACCGAGAAAGAGCAAGTGAAAAAGCTGAGAGACGTTGAGGCGAGGAAGACGCCAAACAGAGAGGTGCTCTCGTCATGGGCGAAGCGCAACGACTGTTGATATAATGCGATCGATTCGTCATACAGAAACGCGTCCGGCGAATTGTTTTCTTCTTATGTATTTTTTTTTCTCAATTCGAGAGAGAGACACAGAGGTGAATGAGTGTAAAATAAGATTAATGCGAGAAAATAAGTGAGGACGGAAGGAAAGATCGAACACGACGACGTGAGTCGGAAGAGACACATGGAGATTTTCCATTTTCTTCCCCCATTCTTCGGCCTCATCCTCTATTTCCCGTTCCCATTTTCATCCTTCGTTTTTCCACTGTGCTTTCATTCTCTCTCTCTCCTCCGCTCTTCCTTCTCCGCGTCATGTTGATGGAGCGCGTCGATCCGTGATATTTTTCAAGAGAGAGAAAGAGAGAGTGAGATCGTTCATCCACTTTCGGGACGAGCTCGCGACAGCTTAACGCACCCTTTTTTCGCACGGAGGAATCGCGAGGAATGTCCCTTGATTCTCAATCTTCTTCCCGCCCCCTCCCCCTATACTCTTCCTCCTATACTCTTTTTTTACGTCTGAGTCTGTATTTATGTGCGATACCGTCGAGACTTGACTCGACGCACGAGAGCGTATTTCCAATTTATTTTATTTTGTTTTTTTTTTATATATATATTATATATTATAAAGTACGTTTTTTGCGTCGATTATGCGCACAACGACGACATCGCGATATGAAACCGGAAGTTTAACATGTTTGTCACCATCGGAGCAGCAAAAACTTACCGGCGAACAATTTGTAAACGAAATCTTTGTAGCATAAAAATAAACAGTAGTGTTTAATTGTATGATATGCATCGTTGTGATCTTTTGAAATACCTTACCTATACCCAATCCTGGTCAATCTTTTAATGAAATTATAGTTGTAAGCTTTCTTTGAAATCAATTTTTCAGAGTTAATCCATTCTTGATTTATCAAAAATTCAATATGAAATAAACTTAAATATTTATTTTCAAATAAATGACTTAATTTTTGGGAAATAGAATACGTTTTAAATTATAATTGTTGTTTCTTTTTGCGACTGTTATTGTACGAAGACTTAATAAAGTAATACTGCATTAGCGATTTTAATTTACACAGAGTCTAATATAGGTATTAAAAAATGTATTAATAAATAAGAATGCTTTGGAATTTGAAAAAATAATATTTCAAAACATAATATTAATAAAATATATCAGATTTCCATAAATTCCATTTTATTTTATCTTATAGGTTTTATCAATTTTTATGCATTAATATTTTTAATATAAAGTAACTCGAGGTGCAAGCATTTTTGGAAAAAAGCTGTTGGAGGGACATCAAAATACAGCATACCTTCTATGAAGAAAAAAAATTCACACCCTACCAGCGATATTGACTTCACACGAAGCTTTTTAAATTTTAAAAAGCGCGATTTGACTAGCATAGTCAGACTATATCCGTCAGTTTTTTGTTAATTTGTCAATCTCTTAATCCAAAGATAGTTTTTAATTTTTTAAAGCCAAAATCGACAAAAATGTAAAAACATACATTAAAATGCAATCTATACCTTCTGCTAAAAACAATCCCCCGTATTTCAAAAATAAAATTAGTTTTACTATATCTTTTAAAAATAATATCATAATATATTAAAAAATAATATCTTTCGGATTAATTCTCTTGTAAACAAGTGAAAATGATTCGGAAAATTTTGAAATAACTTTCCCGTGAAGAGGGCACAGGGAAATGTGTGTATGGCCGAATTACCTCGAGTTACCTTAGTTATATAAAATAGTATAGCCGTGGTGTGTATACTATTTTTTGCCGCATGGAACGGCAAAAATACAATATTTGCGATCGGGGCACTGGCCGTGAAAGTGGTGCTTTCCCGCTGGCAGGCAAAAAACATAATTATTGGATAGCGGTTTCTAGCTTTTTAAATATGAATTATTTATTTTTACGCTTAAAGCTTCAACTTCAATGAGGATAAAGAAAACAATTATACAATAAAAATAGTTGATATGATTAGTTTTATGTACTACTTTAATTATTAAAAACACAAGGAGGATCTACTGAATATAGTTAGTTATAATATCCCAATTAACGCGAGATTATTTATAAGTAAGTATATCAGATAAGTTATCATTGAACACATTTATTTTTTAATAGTGAATGTAAAAGTACAGCATATATTCTCAAGAATGTATTTAATTTTTTAAATTCAAAAACTAATTTATGTATGCTATAATAATTATTTAAAGCTGTAATATATTATTATAATGTATTTATTTATAAACATCGAATATTATCTCTTAATGGAATATATAAGTAGCAGATAAATAAGTAGTGATTCAAAAATTATCTTGCTTGGTACAGATAAAAAATCTTTATAAGTTTCCGAAATTTTTATAATTTAAATACATCATCAAAGAAGATTATACACTATATTCAAGCAATACATTAAATTTTAGCTCATGACAGGTGACAAAATTAGTATGAAAAATGTATAAACGTGATACTTGTTTTATAGGATTATTTGAAAATCATAGCTTATGTGCAGATTTGTTAATATTTTTTACATGTTTCTTGACTTCTTGAAATACATTCCCAACATCGTACAACATAAGCTAAGAAAATATAAACTATATATAATGTATTTATTTATAAAGATCAACCAATGTTCCTTGATAGAATATATAAGTAGTAGATACAAATCTAATCGCATGAGAAGAATATTAATGATGTATTTCCTTACTGCAAAACCATTCCTTATCAAGAATATTTCTTGAAAAATGATGTACGTTAATTTTTTACAATAAATTTTGCCAATATACATCATAATATAACATTATGATTGATGTAGTAAAACAAGTATATCTAGTTTTTCTATTAATATATCATGTAAAAATAGAAAAATAAAAAAAATTATAGCTGTTTTAAAAATTATAATTATTGTGGATTTCTCCAATTTTTTCAGATTTAATATGCATTTACTCATTATTACAAGTTCAATATAGAATTTCCACATAATAGGATTTCAAAAAAATGCATATATTATTTTTCAATAACACTGAATTCATATATTATTACTTCTTCCTTTCATGCGAGACATTTCGGATTATCCAATATAGTTAGGGTACTTTTTCAATTTTCATCGAGCTATAAATCTGTAGCGATACAAAGTATTGAAAAAATGAGCAAACATATGATGATTTCGTTTCAATGGAAAATCATTGAATGTAAGTACAAGTGTTCGATTAAATGTTCGCAAACAAATAATTCCATTTTGTGTACCTTATAATGATTTGCCGAATGGTTTCGTAGCCACTTTTGTGACGTCGCTGATGCTTCATACTTGATTCTAGTCTGCAGGTAAGAAGACGGGAGAAGTTACGTTTGGTATAGTTATTCGTAAAAATTAAGCGACGAAGTGTTTAGAAGTATAAAAAAGTAAAATATATTATTCAATATTTGTTTGTAAACAGTTACGAATTATTTATTTTTAAGGAAATCATATTATAAGAGATATGATACCTTTTATAATTTGGTCTACTGTACTACTTGCAGTCTTAAGTCATGGATCTGAGGTAAGAACATAATATTTTGAAATAATAATGGTAAATGTTTCAAATTTTAATAATATTTAAAAAATGTATTTGTTAGTTACACAACCAAATGACTGCTCAAGAAGTGAGAAATGTATTTAACAGTGATCACGACAATGGTTTGTATTTATAATTTTTATCATATAAAGTTATACATAATAATTCTACCATAAAGTGATCAAGTAATATTTTACATATAATTAAATGATTTTACAGTGCCTGAATACGAAGTTGTCCCTATCGCTCATGGAATTCATGAAAATAGCCCGCACGACTCGCCACACCGAATACTTCAAATAAGAAGTTTTAAGCGTGACATTAAATTGTACTTAGAACCCACTGATGGACTTCTGGCTGGGAAAGATACGCCCATTTGGGAAGTAAAAGGCGATC
This sequence comes from Torymus auratus, assembly GCA_900474315.1. Taxonomy (NCBI): domain Eukaryota; kingdom Metazoa; phylum Arthropoda; class Insecta; order Hymenoptera; family Torymidae; genus Torymus; species Torymus auratus. The sequence goes on along the minus strand of UXGD01000267.1, from coordinate 9,554 downwards.
CATCGTCGCCTTTAGGCCTTAACTACACCAAAATACCCAACGTAATATTTTATTTTAAATTTTCATAAAGATTAATGATAAATCCGTAATTCAAAACTATCTATATTTTAGGGTATGAAAAATCTCTGTAACTTTTATCAAGATCCCTATAACTTAGCTGCTTTTAGTAGTAGCTTTGATGAAAATGGAGAAATAATTTTTGTAAGTGAATTTCAATATGTACGCCGTATCTTAAAATAATATAATACAATATAATTTGCATTACAATAAACATATGTAAAAATTGAAATAGGAGGGAACTATTGCTGATAAATTTGTTGTCCGTCCTCTACCGACAAGGTTACGCAAAGAATATTCAAGAAGCAAACGCAGCATATATGAAGATTTTCCGATATCAAACCGCACGGTTTATCATCCCAATCTTAAATATACTTATCACCATATCGTGTTCAAGAAAAAAGAAACACCAGTTCAAGGAATGCGGGAAAGTGAGTAATAGAAACATGAGAACTTCATACTAAATTAATTAATTCTTACTGTGTAATTAATTGAAACAATTATTGTTAGAGATTGGATCCTATGTTATAAAGGAAAAACCATCTCGGTCAAAGCGTTCAATAGACGAAGAAAAGGTGTATGATCCAAAATTGGTGTACCCACAAATCTTGGTCATTGTGGATTATAATGAATATTTGTAAGTAAATTACTTAATTAAGCTCCATTATCTAAGAAATGGAAAAAGTCTAATAGGATATGTTTATCGTATAGATCTCTTCAGACTTTTGATGAAGTGAAACGTTACGTTATATCATTCTGGAATGCCGTTGATTTAAGATATCGAGTTTTTCTTAAACCCGAAGTACGTTTGAATGTTGCTGGGATCATTGTAGCAACGGTGTGTATAAACAATGTTGTTTTATAATAATTATTACTGATTTTTACAAAATACTTAGTATGTATATTATGATAAAGGAACCGAACGGTGCCCCATATATTCAAAACTATCGTACTAGGCCTCTAGACGGACCCATTGTAGATGCAGATAAGGCGATAGAACACATGGGACACTATTTCTTCAATGAAACAATGGATGGCTCTTTGCAAAGATTTGCCCTCGAAAAAGACTTTGATATGGTGATGGTGATGACGCAGTAGGTTTTTTGAACTATTTAAAGAAAATGTTGATTGTTTATGAATATTTTCATTATAATTATTTCTTTTACAGATTAAACTTATGCAACCTTGAGCCGAGAGATAATGATTTTGATTGCACCACTTTAGGTAAAATGAAATCGTTTTTCCGAATTTTACGTTAACCATACTGGTTTGTAACTAAATGAGTAACTCGACATTTTTCCATGCAGGTATTGCATACCGTGGAGGTGCTTGTACGGTAAATATGAAGCAACAATTAGTAGAAGCAGTAGGACTAGTAGAAGACAACGGAGGTTACCTTGGCATCGTTCCTGCTGCACATGAAGTAGGACACCTGTACGTAATAATAAATATAGAATACTTTTACCAATATTTTTCATAATAAATGTACTATTGTAAATAACATTTATTTAGTTTTAATTATTGCGTCGTCTGAAGGAAATATCTGCAACGAATATTATTTACGTGATTGTTGTATACAGGTTAGGTGCCCCGCACGACGGTACAGTTAAAGAAGACGATAGAGCAAAGTGTCCTGCTCATGAAGGATACATCATGACAGGCATGTTGATGCTTACAGAAAATGTTTTCAAGTGGTCATCTTGCAGTATGGAATTCTTCGAAGACTTTTTCCAGTAATTATACACTAAAATTATTATTAAAATGACACTAGAAAATTTTACTTTACATCTCTTTTTATGTCTGTATGATTAAAGTTCTCCAAGAGCAGAATGTATGTACGATCATCCCAAAAAGGACATGGCCTTAACTCGTGTTTTACCGGGGAAAATATTATCACTCGATGAGCAGTGCGACAGAATCAAAGGAACCCATGCTTGCAACGTAAGTCATTTTGTAAATGCCTATACAAGTAAATAATTTTTTCAGGAGCATATAGGTATTTTGCTTTTTAATTTTCGAGCTTTAATATAACAAACTCTCTTCAAATAAATAAAAAAAAATTTATAATATGACAAAGCAATAATATACTTTTGCTTCCTCGCAGAAATTTGTAATGGCGAGAAAAATATTTTGAGGCGAAAAATCTTAAAACTATATTTAAGACTTTTGGCATAAAAATTCGTCGTTTGTAAGTAAAAAAGGTTCGTGTTTATTCAGATCTGTATCTGTATGTGCGTACATGTGAGTATGTGTGTGTGTGTGTGTGTGTGTGTGTGTGTGTGCGTGTGTGTATGTGTGGGTGCGTCTGTTTCTTGAAACATCTTAAAATTACCTACACTTTCTTTTTTAAGATATAAATTATCTTTAGTCTGTTATTAGTTATTAATGAAAATGTGGTTTATATTACTTTAATTAATTTCTCAAAAAATATTTAATTTATCGACTCAAAGTTTTAACCATATTACTTATTACACTTATTGAGTAAAATATTATGTTAAAATTTCAAGAGATTAAATAAAAAAAAGTACAATAAAATAAAAAAAATAAAAAATAAATAAATGCGTTTTCTATGTCGTACGATAGCAAGAGTAAAAATTAATCAATCGTCCTGACATTTTTTTTTCATAGTTTTGAATACCATTTTCTAAGAAAAACACATGGACGTTGATAAATCCCAATCATTTACCTATATTGATGTAAACAATCAATGTACTCGAACAATAACTTCAACTGATTGTATAAATTGGGCGCAGTTTTTTGTTTAATACTATACTTTTTCCAATGTTCTAAAAAAGTTGTGTCATAAAATTTTCTTAATTTCAGAAAGATAAAAGTGCCTGCGTACATTTAGACTGCTTTGTCCCAAATTCTGGTGGCCAGTGCCTTCCTTTAGCTCCAGCTGCAGAAGGTTCATCATGTGGAAACGGAAATGTAGGTTTTTTTTAGTTTGGTATATCTATTGAACTTTTGAGAATGGTTAGGCAATAACAAAATTAATGAATTTGGCATATAAAACATTTATTTTTAATGGTAAAAAAAATGTAAAAAACAATTGGAAAATTTTTAATAATGTATATTTTGTTGTATAGTTAATAAAACATTAATTTTTTCAGTATTGCGTTAATGGAAAATGCGTGCCTTCGAATACGACAGAAGTTGTTTTGGAATTCGCACCACCACCAGAAAAAAGAGAACCATCTCCAAACTTTTGGGGTGACGATGAAAGTTATGAGGATGTATCCATTGATAGAGAATGATTCAAGTTTGCAGAAAAATTAATTTATCTGAAAGTTACAAATTGAATGCATTGATTGTTGGCTGGAGAAATATTTTTTAAACGTCATCAAACTTAACAATAAAAAACCACGAATTATAACCAAGCAAAGTTAAATAACTCGAATGAAAACATTACAAACAACATAATTCGGCTGAAACATTAAAAGGTCGCTTGCGTGTTTAAACAGCTGTCAGTATAACTTTTTTTATCTAATTTCAAAGTCATACGATTGATCATTGACTGAGCTTGTGTTGAACACAAAAGTGATATTTCATCGTAGATATTAGTTATACTCTATATATATACGTAATTTGCAGATAGTATCGAAAATTTTTTATAATTAATTTATAATGTTGTTGCATTTACATCACTTAATTGTTCATAATAAATACAGAAATCATTTATTTATAATTTTATATTTCTTTCTTTAAAAATGTTTGATATTGATACAACAGAAATTTTGTGTAATACAATAGCGCAGACAGGAACTTTTTTTTTCCTTGTCTGCTATTTTTTTCAGAAAAGAGACAAAAACATTCCTGCAGTCTTTGGTGTTTTTCACGCCAATGATATAATATAAAAGTTTTTCACGCGATCGCGTAATTAGCCAATCAAACAGCTAAACAGAAGGCTTCACTCTTCGGCTCATCATTTTTTAAAAGAGTTGCTCTTTATTTACAAATTTTAGACTAACATATATTTAATCAATAATCTATATAAAATAATCAATCCGTAATTCACTTAAATGGGTATGATTTTCCTTACACATTACTTTCACTAATATACGAACGACGAATATTGCTTCGCATAATCCTATTATTCAAAGAGGGAAAGCCCGGGGCCAGAACACAAGTCGTCACCATAGCGGCAACCGAAACAACGTACGAGTCGCAGCGCACGTATAGGGTGGATGAGAATAAGAAAAGCGAAGCTCATTTCGCGCGGGTCAGGGTGAAATAAAATCAAGGCTTCCTGCGCGCGCGCGCGCAGAGAGGAGCCAGGAAGGAAGCAGTAAAGAGCGAGGGAATCCTCGGCGGCCGGCGCATGGCATTACATCCGAGGTGGCTTCTTTCTTAAACGGGATATGTGACGTAGAAAATGGAAGAAACAAGGTGTACGCGGGGGCCCGAATTATTAAAGGCCGGGAGACAAGGGAACGGAGGAGGAAGGAAGCGGGGAAACTCTCGTGGAAAATGAGCCCCGGCCGAGGTGACATCTGGCTGGGGGGTGGCGCGCGGAGCGAGAGCGAGAAAGGAGGAGGAGGAGACGGTGCCTTTTTATATTCAGCTCGCCTGCGTGCCGGCGCGGCGTTGCTCCTCCTCGCCTTCCCGGCACGTCTATGTGTATATATATATACGCGTCTAACGTCTCAAGAGCGTAAGCCGTCCACGGGCGGGAGATGAAGGAAAATGGATAATATTCGCGTGTATGTGCGAGGCGCGGCACGACGAATACGAACGAGCAGCCGTGCTCGGGGATCCCTCTATATCTCTCCTTCCCCGTCTCTCTCTCTCTCTCTTCTTCTTCGTCTAGTCTTGCTTCTCTCCTGGACTGTTGCTTCTTGCCGTGCGCGCTACGCTGCTTCTTACAAGCTTTCAAAGGCCAAGACGCTGCGAGATTTTCAAATACTTTTTATCGGGACTCGTGCTATCCTTTTTCTTTCTCCGATAACGTTGACGATGTACGATGCCGGCGAGATGGGATTAAAATCGCGAAATACACGATGAACCTATGTATATTGGAATTCTGAATTCATATATCGGAGTGTACAGTGTAAACGTTGTATCAGCCTGACGTAAATCAAACCTCGATGAAAGGTTTGCAAACGTAAATTCGGTAATTGTTTGGATAATGATAACAGACTGTTTCAGTTCTACCACAATTCGCGCTCATTGAATAATCAATACACCAAGAACTGCCAGACGGGCCGAAAATCGAGTATTTAAAACGCGCTTTCATGATGGCATTCAGATGTAATAAAATGATCGTTTAAATAGCACCTGGCGAGCGTATCTTGGAGGACAAATTGCGATTGGGCTGCTTTGCCATATAATTATAGCGAACAGACTCGCGGCTCTCGGCGGGCGGGCGACAAAACACACGGTCGCTGATAATAATATTATTACGGCTAAGAAACGACTCCCAAGGCGCTTCGAGAGGATGGCACGACGTGAGGAGGGAGGAGGAGGAGGCCCAAGTTCGCCGAGGCTTTACTAAATTATTATTAAACGGAAACTTGGAACGACACTTAATTACTTAACAAGTTGCCACTCTCTCGGCTCTCCGCCACGTCTCTCACCCCCATCCTCCTACTCTCTTTCTCTTTCTTACCCCACCTGCGACAGCTCCCGAAAGCGGTGGTGCGCCCGCAAAAAGATCAAGCCTTTTCGAGCAAGAGAGAGAGAGAGAGAGAAAGACAGGGAAAGAGAGCGAACGCGCGGGCAAACGACTCTGGCCGGGCATACGTTTCCCTATCTGCGCCATTAAAAGTTAATTGGAGTTGAAGTCCTCTTCTTCTTCTCCTTCTTCTTCTTCTGGTGCTACTTCTTCTTCCGTTTCGTGTGAGAGCGCGTGCAGCAGTGTAGGTGAGAAAACGAGAGAATCGCCGAGCGCGAGAGAGAAAGTGTGAGAGAGCGCGCGGGGATGAAGAAGAGCGAGAGGGTGCGGAACAGCGTAAATCAGGAGTTATCACCTCGAGGGCAGCCCACTCGTGCGCGCGCGCGACGCTTTTCTCTTTCTCTTGCCTCTTCCTCTACGCGCGCGACTATTACCGCGGCCGCCCGAAGACCGAAAGTCTTCATTAAGCATTTGCCCACGTCCACTAACAAATGTAAATCGCTCGGGGACTTCTCGTGCTGCGAGTCCGAAGAGTACCGCGTATGTATGCGTATATGAATGTATATAAGTATATACATGTATTAGTGTAAGGGTGCGGGAGAGTTTCTCTGCCCTCGTGAATCCTTTAATTGACGACATTGGCTCGACGTTGCCCTCGCGGTAATCGATTTCCAAACAAAACATTAGTATTATTTAGCCCCCGGAGACGTTTATCGACTCCCTCTATCTCTCTTGCTCTAGACTCGCTCGTGCAATGAGTTCGAGATTTAGGGGGACGATTGTGTGCAAATGGTACGAGGCAAGCGCGGGGGAATTTATTTTACAAACGCGCCCTGACAAGAGGTTTAGCGGTCGGGATCAACCGTAGAACGTTTTCGTCCTGATCCCGGCCATGTTTACAGAAGGATTTCTGGCCGATCAATCAAAGGTAGGAGGTATAGTAACAGTCACTAAGTTTATGCAATTTAGTGAAAAAGAACGAGGGAACGTGCTTGGACAGTATAAGTGTATCTACTGAAGGTATACCTTTATAAATTTTAATTAAAAGTATATTACCTATATGTGAGAAATATTTGAGTAAAAAAAAGTAGTCTCTTAAGGTTTTTATGGTAGTAGGTGAAAAAGGAATGACTTGGAACATAATTTTTTCGTGAAGCTACACATGGAAGTTCTATACTATTATTTAAAACCTCAAAGAAAGATAATTAAAGAAGTGTACTACCTTATAAGGTGGGAAAGTCTGGTAAGATGTTAATTTAAATACAGCATAGTATTTTATAAACGAAAATAGGTGAAGAAGGAGCTCATATTTAGACTAAGATTTCATTACTTTTCTTATTTATTAATGTAATAAAATTTTCTGTAAAAATGGCTTTCGAATTTCTTTATTTAATTCAAGCCCAATTAAAAAAATTACTGTGATCTTTAGTATGTTTAAAACTTGATTATATTTTTTCGAACTTGTGTTAAACATCACATTTTATCTAAAGGCCCTCTTCTTCCAAACTAGTAATTACGTGATGTAAAATTCGTTAAACTAATTATATATGCAATGTATAATACTATGTATAATTATATGCAATGTATAATACTAATGCAATACTTGTTAAAAGTTATAAGATATTTTATATCGTCTTAGCATCAAATCAGGATATAATAGTATTTAAATTTTTAATTTTTACAAATTATATTTTAATTCGTAACAACGTTTGAACTATTGTCTGTCAATTAATACTTAAAATTCATAATCTGAAAATGTATAACTTAAATTATTTCAGTTAAAAGGTCTGTCGAGAAAGTGCTGCCCTCTGCTGATTGCCGTGGCAAACGCATGAATCAATCAAAACAGAGTACTACGTTATCATCAACACGATTTTTATCACTTCGAACTGATGAAGATTTATACTTTCAAAGGCAAAACAAAACCCCATTCAAATGAAATAATACATTGATGTTTCGCGTCGCGATAAAATTTAACGTACAATTGCTGCCACGGAATCATAAAAAAGAACTCTCGCTCCGTTAAAAAAAAAAAAAAAAAAACTGCAACTTTAATTCGAACTTTTATTTTCCTGTGCCCTAATGATAATTTATCGAACGATTTCGCTCGTATAAAATCCCTCCCTCGATCTCGCGCGCACCCACATACTCTCATTTCACAGTGGTGGGAAATGTACTATACAACGCGCGCACGTCGTATACAAAATGCTACTCGCTCGGGCGCGATGCACGCAACGTATACGCGCCGCGCGCGGCTAAATTACATGATCGTCCGTCGTGTCGCTCAAGCCGACCAAAAAGTTGGCGCGCGCGCGAAATAATTGATAAATGTCCAGCGGCTCCGCACATATACCTATAGGTGCGTCGACCCTTCCGCGCTCGCGTAGCACACGGGGGTGTCACGGGTCCGCGCAGTGTGATTTACTGCGCTCGAGAGGGAGTGAAAACTGTTGTCGTGGCCGGTGGGAAGTATTGCCGGGACAGCGACGGCGGCCGCGCGGCGCGTAGCCCCCGATGGAAAGGCAAAAAGAAAAACGATAATAAAACCGACAGAGAGCGAGCGAACGAGCGAGCGCGTATAGGTACATGGAGGACGGTAAGGGAAAGTGGGAAATATACGGGAACGCGAGAGGAGAGGAAAAGTGAAAAAACGAGAGAGGGAGAGAGAGAGAGCGGGATAAAAATTGTTTCGCTGCCGGTGGAAAAAAGCGCGAGCATGCAGCCGCACCACCGCTGCGAGAGCGCTCGTCTATTTCGTCGTAAGCGCTTATGCGATCCCGGCCAACAGCGCTCGAAATTATTGCTCACTCTCGTTCTCTCGTGCTCGCTGCCTGCGCGCGCCGGTTGGTTCATTAAAAACATTCTCTTAGCTGAAGCGCCCCATTGAGCTTTTTTCTCCCTGTGCCCGCGTGTGTGCTTTTTTTATTTCATTTTGACGCCGACGGCGAGTGCGACTGTGCGATCGAAGTTATAGGCGCGATGCGCACTCGTCGTTCTGGACTCTTTGTTCGCGCTTTTTGAAAAAATAATTATTGCGCCCCATTGCACAACTGTTATATTGTGTGGTCGAGGATAGAGCAGTTGTTTTCGAGAACGTTGTTATCAATTTTGAAGTTAGTTTGCTACAGGTAGTGGTCATCGAAAGTATAACAATTTAGTTTTTAGTTGATTACTATGGTTTTGAAGGTACTTTTGAAAGTTACATTTTTTATAATTGAAAAAAGGCAGGGAATGAAATTTTTTTAATCTTTGTGAAATCTATGCCATGAAATTTTATTACTAGTAATAATATACGGATAATTATATAGGTTTACAGTATAAGAATATATACATGCATGATGTCATGTTTCGGATAACCTTCTTTAAAATAAAAACTTGTGAAATACTGGATTGAAATGCTATAAAAGAACTTCTAGGCAACGATTTAAAATGTTTATTTCTGAAGAAATTTTTGTATACTCTTACTATAGTATATGTATATATAAATGTTAAGTATGAAATACCATCAAATATAATTATTCTATTAGTCTACTAAGTAACTACGAATGAATTACTCTTCAGTAAATAAAATACCGTGCTAAGCACATAAACGAGACGTGGTGGCGAATCTTCATTTTCAACCTAAAAACCCAGTCCGGTAAAATAAATTAGTGTGCAAGGCACGGTATCGTCTACGGATGAAAAAAACCGTCTAAAAAAGATCCACTTTTGTACAGAGTCAAAAAGTGGACATTTTTGGAAATTGTTGTTCATCCCTAGACGATACCGTGTCTTGCACACCAATTTGGTTTACGGGACTGATTTGCTAGATTGAAAATGAAGATTCGCCACCATGTCTCGTTTATGTGCTTAGCACGGTATTTTAATAGCAGCAATAAATTAC